>OZ026615.1:64522800-64811300 GCA_964020975.1 Hermodice carunculata | reverse complement strand
TGCCAATCTTGACTCTCTGCTTTTGCATTAATAGATACTTTGAAGACAGGCTACAGCTGCCTCGCATAGGCTCCGCAGGTGGTAAGCAGCGGACTGTGAGGTAGGGAATCAGAAGCCGTCGAGAGATCCATTAGCATCACCCTCATATCCTGCCGATGATCAAAAGGTAGAGCACCAGTACTCATAGTAGGACCCACTGGCAGCTGTATCCTATCTAAAGCGATAGAGAAGTTTGAATAAGTCCAATATGATATAGCACAAGCCCGCCGCATACAAGCCTTTTGTTTACGCTTGATTAGCACAGAAGTATTCACAAGTCAATAGCTGATTCTCAATAAGTGGTATTCTTGAGTCAGTCGAAACTCCAAAACTTATAGTCTCTTGATTGATGCATGAAACAGTCTGTTTGAGTTTATCTTGTTGAGCAATGTCTACCTGTTGTATACATGGTAATTATATTCCGTCTTCTGATCATAATGAATCAATTACTTAATATAAACATGATATATGCACATGAATTGTACAGAATACAATCGTTGTAAACTTAAAGTGTACCTTGCGTAAATATATTAAAGTTTGAAAACAGGAAGAACGTATGTGCACTGATACAATATGCTTCATTGGATACTTGACACGGTTTAGGACTTCAATTTAGATTTTTTTAATTAGAACCCCACCCACCCGGGTGGTGGCTCTGTTCACACTTACTTTCTCACCTCTATTGCTAGGGGAAAACCCCTTTGCAGGGATAAGTATGACGGCAGACATTTAACGTATACAACCACCCTAAAATATCCTTGCACGGTTAAATTACATGAATTACCAGTCACCTGGATTAATTTGGTAAAACAAAAATGAATTGCATGCATGTGTGAAATATTTTCAATAAGATCCCCCTCTACGCAGCTTTTACCTGTATGAAATACGTCGCACTTGACAACTGTGATCAACTCAGCAAGAAGATATGTAATAATAATAATAATAATAATAATAATAATAATAATAATAATAATAATAATAATAATAATAATAATAATAATAATAATTTATTAAAAACCCCGCGGACGAGGAAATAATCACAATACATCGAGATCAATACAATAAAGGCAAAATAAAAAGCAGACAGTCATGAATAACTAAAAACTCCGAATTAAAAACCAAGGTTAAAAAGCTCTTAATAGAAGTGTGGCCAGCACGTGCTCCTCAGAATATGGCTTAATAAAATTCTCCTGCATGACCAGGTAGGCAATGCTGTCTACTACCCCGTCCTGTGGCAGCCTCTGACTGTTATTGCAAGGTTTATTAAAAATTAGGTCCACAGGCGACCCGCCTGCTTTTATCACCCTGTCCAGGAGTGTCCCCGAAACCACAAAACCGTGGGCAATGTAAAGCGCAAGCAGACTCGCGCACAAAGTCCTGGCGAGGCTCGCCACCCGGAATGTTCGCCACCACAAAGACTTTGTGTTGGATTTTATTGTCCCCCACCCGATCTATCTTCATAGCCCGCATTAATTTTGAGTGGTGGCTCCGAATCGGTAATCCTAGCACTCTCTTCACAGTCGTAGCCTGGACTGTCTCTAACTTGTCTAACTGAGTCGGCTTAACATTGATCGACTCGCACCCAAATAAAAGAGTTGGCAGACCCACCGACTATATATATATATATATATATATATATATATATATATATAGAGAGAGAGAGAGAGAGAGACAGAGAGAGAGAGAGAGAGACAGAGAGAGAGGCAGAGACAGATCTGTGGTCATATATATATATATATATATATATATATATATATATATATATATATATATATATATATATAAATTGGATTTTAAAAGTCTATTTACAAGGTGCCGACGTCATGTATATCTACCTTGCACAACAAAAACCACTGTACCATAACTCCAGGTCTGGAAACATGAAACCAGAGTACAAATGTCACGGGCTGGTCCAGGCAAACAAAACAATTCCATTTACCCATTACAATTGACAGCACACAATAAACCGCAACATAGGCTAACTTTGTTTATTATTAAAAGTCAGTTGATTTGAAAATATTATTTGGCATTCGCAAGACAGCACGTCAATGTAGCACAGATGGCAGTGCAGTCATTATGTTGTGCATATTCGGATTACATAAAGCATCTTGACAGTAATGACACAGTAGCACTCCTATGCCTCATAGGAACATATTCAGATTGATTGATGCTAACAATGGGCCCATACTTGTGTGCAAACTGCAATGTAAAACATGGCAACATACCAAATAACACTCCCTTGAAATCATAGTAAACAGTAATTTTGCCTCACTGGCAGGATATGTGATCAATTAGCGGTTTGAAGTGAAATGAATATATGCCATGGTAATATTTTGATTCAACAGGATCGTGCGACCAAATGTAATGATGGTGTACCAAAGGCAATTAAGGTTTAGACCCAGAATTTTGCATCGTCCTGATAGCAAAATACAGGCCCCGAATGGCATGGACAGCTGGTTAGGTATGTTATAAGCATCACATCAAGTGACATCTAAATTCAAATATCATTAACCGGACTGCCTCACAAACTATATGCTCCAGTTTGATAAAACCAAGTGTGATGTAAAAGGTATGAAACTTTAACCAACTTCGTTTTTGAAGTCAACATTTTGCATTGGCATGATACAGAGAGAGAGCCTTGTACATCTCGCAGTGTTTGTATACCAGGCTTATTTTCATGATTCTTCCCATGACGCTAACATCAACAATGAGCAGGATTCAGGTTGAGTGCCGTGTGCAACAAAAACTGGCAAGCCAAGACATGGCGCGGGCAACTGATAGTTGCTGGCTCGCCTGGTGAGGGCGCGCAGATCCACTAAGATTGACTCTTGTACGTGTTCCCATCTGTCAACTAACCCTGCCTTGTTTCTCCCATCGATGGAGGCTTTTCTGTCTTTCACATACTGTTTTAACACCACCCCCCCTCAAGTCGGTGGTATCAGGCCGCATCGACGTCCCCCTTCAGTCGGCCGAATCCGGCCTTCTTCAATGCATACTTGGAAATTGTTTTTCTTTTCTTCATCAAGTCATTGAGAGAAAAAACATGAAAACCATCTGCTTGAGTAGGCATTTTTGCATCATTGTCTTCATATCGCCATACCAACATTAATTGTGACTATACACCAGGATGGAGCGTTTGTTCGGTGAAATAATTAATGGTGTGAAGAAGACCATCGATCAACATTACGGGGTTTAGAAACACAATGCATATCCAGCACATTCAGTGAATTTGACTCTTTCCACGGCGCATGTCCACGTGTTTTGTTCACTGTGCGTCTTCCCCCTTTGTATAGTTTGTGTGAAATGTTTCTTCGTCAAAATTTAATAATGGACGGCAAAAATAAAACTTGTTGCGTCACTTTTAACTCACCCGTTTTGGAAAGTTTATCGGAGAACAGTATTCATGTTAGTTTCGATGCATTGTTATTGGAAATGGAAGTATGCTCTTCGGTTATCGTCAGCAGCCCGAAGTACTAATACTATATTTGGATCGATGACCCCTGTAACCTCAAATGAGTTGCCAGATGTGGATATATCGTCAAGTTTGACTGATTTATAGGGCGGGAAATATCAAAACGCATCAAATTAAGCCGATCGGAGGAGAGTATACCAAAATAAAACATAGAGTTTTTACTTTCTCACAGTGCCAACCATGCCAGATATTTGTAAACAAACATGGCCCTACGGGGAACGCAAACTTGAGGAAACTTGAATTTTTTTCCTGCGAATTTCATCACCGCGAATTTCATCACCTTTACTTGCCGTAAACGACTATCAATGATTAATTATACTGCATGGGCAAATAAATCTATACATTTTACCACTAATGAAATGTCACAACCGAAAACTGTGATGTTGAATCAGTCATCCTACCCACACGTGCCGACACCTGTTCCTACAATGCAGGGCCAGACAGCGACTGTTTCGGTGTGTTCGTAGCACATTTTTATTGTTACTGAGGAATTAATTCGAGGAGTATAGTGGACAGAAACCGAAGTGATGGCTTCGGTCCACTTGGCACCTTGATATTCCCACGCATGCGCAAAAGTCACCAACATGGGCCTTTTGCACTCCTGGAAAACTGGATTTCATACAATTTTAACCACTGAATTTGTGATTTATTCACTTGGATAGTTTTAAGGAAGTGCCAGAGACTTCTTTGCCCAAATCGCAATTTTTAAACAAAATTGGCAATTTAAAAACTTTTCAGAAGTTTTCTCATTGTCCCAGCAACAGTTAGAAAATTTCTGAAAAGTCTTTTTGACCAGTTCAACCGCAACACATGCCGTGTTGGTAACGAAGCGAACAATAAAGCCGACCACAATGAAGAACAATCACGCAAATTTAATGGGGCGAGAAAAAGAGGTAATCTGTTTTTATTTGGGGTTCCCAGCCACACACACACACACACACACACACACACACACACTCTCTCTCTCTCAAATTCTGACCACAGTGTAGTCTTCTGCGCTCTCTCTCTCTCTCTCTCTCTCTCTCTCTCTTGATATTCATACAGAGTTTACATAGATATAATACATTGGTAACATTTGTTTTGTCATGTGTGTCTTGTATATACTTACTGTGTGTCTCAATGTTCTGGAGAACCCATGTATTAGTCATCTTGATGTACTATAGGGCTATCCAGACTAAATAAATACGTTTAAACTAAACTCTCTCTCTCTCTCTCTCTCTCTCTCTCTCTCTCTCTCTCTCTTTCCCTGCACAAGGATAAACCCTTCAAAAGATTGGTGTGGGACTTCGAAAAAGCTAACTTTTGCTATCTTAACGCTGCCCTACAATCAGCTTCTTGGGACACAGCTCATGAAGTTTTTGATTCAATTGACGATGTTGTATCATACTGGTCGGACTTGTTTCTTTCTACAGCTAAGGACTTTATCCCTTTTAAGGAAGTCACGATTCGCCCTAGGGACAAGCCCTGGATAACTTCAGCAATTAAAAATGATATTCGCCGTCGCAACCGTGCGTGGAAACGTTTTAAGCGTGTGTCTAACAACCCACGCCCCCATACTTATGACGTCTACATTAAGATCGAGAATTTTTTTTTCCAATATTACAAAAGGTACCGCAATAAAGTAGTTAACTTGATTAGAAACTCTGTCCGCACCTATTTCTCTAATTTGCGTTGGCAACTTGATGAAAGGGACGTTAACCCCAAAAAGTGGTGGAATCTATCTAAGACTGTTTTGGGGTGTAAAATACACCAGGATATACCCCCTATTTTAGAAGGCGATAAATTGTCTCTTGCATAACTGAAAAATGTGAAATTTTCAACACATATTTTGCCAGTCAATGTAAAACACTTCCTGATGTCGACGCCCCTACATTGCCCGAGTTTGCGTTTCGAACAGATGCACGCTTACATGACATTAGTGTAGAAAAAGAGTGTGTCAGGAGAGTCTTGACTTCTTTAAGATTAACCTCTGCTTATGGCCCAGATTACATAGGAAATATCTTACTAAAAAACACAGCCGACTCGATCTGTAAACCTCTCACTAAAATCTTCAAACTCTCCGTAAGCCTGTCTTGTTTCCTGATTCTTGGAAGAGATCCAACACATGTCCGGTATTTAAGAAATCAAACAGACAGATCAAAAGTAACTACCGTCCGATCTCCTTGTTATGTAATATATCTAAAGTGTTTGAACAACTTATTTTTAATGCTATTTGTGAATACTTAATGCAGAATAATCTCCTCACCTCTAAAAACTCGGGTTTCAAGGCCGGAGACTCTACCATTAACCAACTTGTGTATATCCTCCGTAATATTTATAACGGCCTCGAACATTCCAAGGAAGCCAGGATGGTCTTCCTAGATGTATCTTAAGCCTTCGACAAGGTTTGGCATCCTGGCCTCCTTTTTAAATTGCGGCAACTAGGCGTTTCTGACAATATCGTAACATGGATCGATAGCTACCTATCAAACCGCTTCCAACGAGTCATTATTCATGGACAATCGTCTCCATGGTTACCTCTTGAAGCTGGAGTACCGCAAGGATCTATATTGGGCCCACTTCTATTCCTAATTTACGTTAATGATATAGTCGATGATCTTACTTGTGAAATCAGACTCTTCGCTGACGACACTAGTCTTCTTGAAATCGTTAACAATCCCATTGAATCCTCCAATCACTTGAACAATAATCTCTCCATTATACAGAAGTTGGGGAAGTCATGGCGAGTCATTTTTAATGCTTGAACGTCTATTTCCCTCATCTTTACCGTCAAATTTAATCAACATAGTCAGCCTCCTGTGCGCCTAGAAGAGTCTGAAATACCTGAGAAAGATTCCGTTGATTGGAGAAAGAGGTCAAGACAGCCTATCACAGCCTCTGGAAGTGATCAGATACCTTCACAGCTTTTACTTGATTTCTGGCCTATGTGGATTTTATAACTTGGATTATATATTTTTTTAAATAACCACTGATCCTGCATGTCTACTTTTTATGCTGCTGCAGATGGATATTTTACCATAAATCAGATATTTTAGATCCAATATTATCTGGTTTACCAGCAGTTGGCTTAATTAAGCCTATTCATCAGGTGCCAGCACTTATCAGGACTCCTAACATTTTTTGGTGGTCGGTCAACCATGGACCCAATGCAGTTCCGACAAACAATAGGGTCCTTCAATACCTGGTCATGGATCAGAAGAAAAAGGATCATGAGAGACAATGTCAAGCTTGGCTGTGCCGATGTGTCCTTATACTATGTGTGTTTGTGGACTCTGTTACTCTCAGGTCACTTACTTAGTGATCATGATCCACACTGGAATCAATACACCATGGATCTACCACTAAATTGTACTTTTCTGTCTGGGTCACACACCCAGTTGACCCATGCCATTCTCTTGTTAAACACTAGGGTCACAGACATGTTTACAAACATTACAGCTGGACATGTTTTCTCTCATACACAAGACTTGGGCTTTATACATTTAACTGTACGGCTTTCAGAATCTTACCATGTACAACATAATACTGTGATTCTGCTTTCTGGAGACATACAGAAAAATCCAGGACCTGTGAGGCGACCCTGTGCAAAGTGCTACAGAGCCATAGCCAGAACACATAGGGCAGTAAGATGCATTGGCTGCTTCCAGGAATTCCACATCCGTTGTGGTGAAGTAAAACCACAATATTACAATTACCTTATGGAGACAAACACTCCATGGATCTGCTTACACTGTGATCTGCCAGCTCATTGTTTTACAGATAGCTTTTTTGACACTACAGGTGGCTCACAGCAAAATGATCTTAGTAGCTCTTCTCCTAAATGTTCACTGCCAAACTTTTCCGACTCCTTCTTTGAGGAACTGGTAAACGAGATTATATATGAGCCACAGCAAACTGAGCCTAACAATGGCAACCTACTTGAAGAGCTAGCAAATATAAAGGGAATAAAAATCGGCCATTTAAATATTTGCAGTTTATATCCAAAAATTGACCAGCTCAGGATTATGTTATTCAACAAAGCACTAGATATTTTACTCATACCCGAAACCTGGCTAAATGATACCTACCTTGACGCTGAAGTTGCCATCCCTGGGTACAAACTTGTGAGACAGGACCGATTACACAAAAAAGGAGGAGGTTTATGCTTTTACATTTCTGAAAAATTCTCATATGAGAGAATTGAATCTGACCAGGATTTTACTCCTGAAGCTGCTTTAGAGTTCCTGGGGGTGTCGCTGAAAATACCGAAATCCAAACCTGTATCACTATGTGGCATATACAGACCCCCCCCCCCCCAGTCCTCTATACCAGACAGTGTAAATGATCTTGAGACTGCCATTGATCATTTCAGTCCGTGTGGTGAGACAATAATCCTGGGAGATTTTAACATGGATTATAGTCCTAATAAAGACACTGCACGCACATTAAATTCTAGACTTGTGAAAAATAGACAATTTTCTCAACTCATAAATGAACCAACCAGAGTCACTGAACACTCTAAGACAATAATTGACCTTATATTTACAAATTCTACCAACATGATAAATCACTCTGGTGTAATAAGATGTGGGCTAAGTGACCACTCACTCACCTATCTTTCTAGAAAAGGTGTAAGACCAAAAGGCAAAGTAAAAATAATTCAAGCTAGAACATACCGTCATTTCAGTGACACTGCTTTTGAAAATGACATAATAAACTCAAATTGGACACCAGTTTTAAATGAACTAAACCCAACAAAAGCTTGGGATAATTTTATGAATATCTTTTTACCAATTTGTGACAAACATGCTCCTATTGTTAACATCAAAGTGAGAGATGGTGAACCACCGTGGGTTACTACTGAATTAAGGTCCCTATGTTGTGATAGAGACCATTTCAGAATGAAAGCGGAAGACTCTGGAGCACCAGAAGACTGGGCTAAGTTTAAAAACCTGAGAAATAAGGTAAACAACATGGTATGTAATTTGAAAAAAAGAATATGTGAAAGATGCTATAAACAACAGTGGCAAAAATCATAAAGATCTGTGGAAAGTTATTAAGAAAATTATCCCATCAAATGCTTCAAATTCTTCCAACTTTCCTTCAAAACTGGTGAATAATGACACAGAAGTCACTGATGTTGAGGAAATGGCTGAGACTTTCAACAGCTTTTTCGCCAGTATTGGTGATCAACTAGCTTCTAAATACCCAAACAATACTCCCCCTAATATTGGTAACAAAACTGAAGCCACATTCCACTTTTCCCCCATATCTACAGATTTTGTGTCACAACGGTTAAGACACCTAACAATTGGAAAAGCAACGGGCCTTGATAACTTAAGTTCACGTTTGCTAAAAGCAGGCGCCAATAGTTTATCTCTGCCCCTTACTCATATTTTCAACAAATCACTTGTTACTGGCATAGTCCCCGATAAGTGGAAGGTGGCCAAAATAACCCCCATTTTTAAGGATGGTCAACATAGTGATGTGAACAACTACCGTCCGATTTCAGTTTTACCAGTATCAATGAAAATTCTTGAACGTGCTGTGCATGATCAGTTTTACTCTTTCCTAACTGGTCATAATCTTATTCATGAGTCCCAGTCAGGTTTCAGAAAGGGACACTCCACGGCAACGGCCCTTGCCCACTTTGTAGATGTTCTACAGAATGACATTGATCAGGACCGTTGTTGTGGAGTTCTCTTTCTGGATCTGAAAAAGGCATTCGACACTGTTAACCATCCTATTCTACTTCATAAGCTCAAGAGCTATGGTATCTCTAATGTCGAGCACGAGTGGTTTAAATCATATTTGTCCAACCGAAACCAACATACGGTCATAGATGGTAAAATCTCCAAACCACAGAAGGTCACCTGCGGAGTTCCCCAAAGTTCAATTCTGGGCCCGCTCCTCTTTGTACTCTACATAAATGACCTTCCCACTACTATGACCAATTGTAGCATTTCATTATATGCGGATGACACTGCTCTTTATTTTTCAGCAAAAAACACCGTCCAAATTGAAAACGTTCTGAACAATGAAATTGCCCTGGTTTCTGAATGGTTTAAAAGGAACAAATTGACCCTGAACACCAAAAAGACAAAAGTCATGCTCTTTGGGACTCCATACAAAGTTAAACATGCAAACCCTATTGAAATTAAGGTTAATAATGAAACCATTGAACAAGTTCATGAATTCAAATATCTTGGTGTTATACTTGACAGCTCACTCAAATTTGCTAAACATACTGACTACATCACTCGCAAAGTAAATGCTAAAATAGCTGCTCTGGGTCGAGTGAGAAACTACCTTCCTAATGTTCTAATGCTTACATTATACAAATCCCTCATTCGTCCACATTTTGACTACTGTGATATCGTTTGGGGGTGTTGCCCCAAGTACCTGCAAGACAGACTCCAAATTCTACAGAACAGAGCACTCAGAATCATAAACAAAATGGACCGATATACTTCAATAGATGACCTACACAATATGAGTCATATTCCCACCCTAAAAGAAAGACGCAAAATCCATCTCCAAATTTTCATGTACAAAGTTTTTCACAATTTGGCCCCAAATACTATCACTTCAAAATTTAAACGAACTAACGATGCCTACTCTCACTCTACCCGAGCAGCCGCCTCAAACTCCTTCTGTATTCCTTCCATAGATAAAGATTATGGCAAAAATAGCTTATCGTACAGAGTAGCTATTTGCTGGAACTCTATTTCCCCTGAAAATAGAAAACTTCCCTTCCTTCCCCAATTCAAAAGAGCTGCCAAGTAGTTCTTGACTATCTTGTGATAGCTGTATAACTTTTTATCAAATTTTATTTACCCAGATATATTTAATATTGTCATATTGATCTACATTATTTGTGGTTATGTACTCCTGCTATTTTACGTTTACTTCTATACTTTTAATTGTCTTTCAAAGCTTTTATCACATTGTATTTAACTGAGTTGTGTTTATTTTAGTCATCATCTCATATTCTCATTTGTATGTATCTTCATTGTACCATCCAGGGCCTGGTGGGAGATCAGTGTCTGGTACACTGAACCAGTCCCCCTGGTAAAATAATAAATAAATCAAATCAAATCAAATCACCCACCCACCTAGGGTTAACTCTGAGTCATAACTTATCCTGGCGTGCACATATTACCCGGATAACAAATAAAGCTGGTCAGCGAATTGCACTCCTTCGTAGGTTTAAATATAAACTTTCCCGTAAGGCACTTTCCAAATTGTATTTATCTATGATTCGACCAATTCTTGAATATGGCTGTGTCTTGTTCGACAATTGTGGTCAAGGCTTGTCCGACTCACTCGAATCAATCCAATTCGAGGCTGCAAAAATTTGCACTGGTGCTCTTAGACATACCTCACATGTTAATCTTCTACATGAACTTGGTTGGTCAACCCTCGCCACCAGGCCCAATTACTTTAAATTGATCCTCTTTTACAAAATGTACCATAAATTAACTCCTCCATATCTTTCCAATCTTGTTCCTCCTTCTTTCCATGGTCGTAACCTTCGACAACCCAGTGCCACTGTACGCTCTATTAAATGCCGAACTAATCGCCTTGGAAATTCTTTCCTTCCTGACGCCATCAAGCAATGGAATAACCTTCCTTCTGATATTCGCGATTCTATCTCCCTTCAAATATTCAAATCTAAACTGAAAGCTTCCTTGCTTGCCGTGGGTGACGTTCCTGATTACTATTCCCATGGTAACAGATTTGCCAATATCTGTTATACCCAACTACGACTGGGCTACTCTAGGCTTAACTTCGATCTTTTTAAAGTCCACATTATCTCAAACCCTACCTGCTCTTGTACTTACCCTACTGAAGATCTTTAACACTTTTTATTTTTCTGCCCTGAGTATTCCGTACCTAGAAACAATCTCTTTGACTCTATTTTTCCAATCTTAGCTCCAGGTGCCCACCCAAATTTGATTGTGCACCTTGCAAGTAACAGATTAATCGAAATTCTCCTTTTTGGCTGCAAGGAACTGTCGGTTCCCTTAAACTTTCAATTCTGTGAAGCTTTCCAAAGATACATTGTGGACACCAGAAGGTTTCTATACTTAAAAAAAAAAAAAAAAAAAAAAAAAAAAGGGACCTCGTGTGACTGTTCAGCTATATTATACTGATATATGATTGTTTATTCTCTATTCATGCAATATTATAATATGTATGTAATTTCTCATTATGGGTATGTGAGTCCATAACAATAAACTTTGTATCCCTACAGTTGTTTATCTACAAAGAATTGGTAACATTGTTTGTCCTGTGTGTTTTGTACATACGGTGTGTGTATCTCCATGTTCTGGAGAACCCAACTTATTAGTATCATTTCGATGTACTATAGGGCGATCCAGATGAAATGAATATGTTTAAATCAAAAAAGAAATAAAACACACATACACACAAACAAACACACATTCACACACACACACACACACACACACACACACACACACACACACACACAAACAAACAAAATCATATGCTGACACGGGGCCAAGCTGACGTATGGGGGGTGTGGCCAAAAAGGGCACAAAATTAAGCACTGTTAATCTGAATAGGTGATTAGCTAACAGGATATAGCCGATAAGGTCGCAGTGCCAGTTAAAAAACAGCGCCACCAGAGAGGCGGTCTAAAAAAGTGTATCAGAAATAATAAAATTGTGGCCTAAGATTGTTTCTCAATACCATATTCAAACGTGCAAAACCTGGGTGTTGCTAAGCAAAATGAAATTGGAAATTTATTAGAAAAAGAAAAAAATTACATTGTATTGTATGACGGAAACGTTCCACCGAGGCGATGGCTGTGCATTAAATATACATCCAATGGGTATGTAAGGCCCGAAATGAAGGGTATAAGAAATGAGGAGGTGGTCTTGGTTTTTCTCATTCATTCATTGATAGATGTAATGACAACGTTTTAAACTCAAAGCAGGATAACTTTGAACGTTTACGGGTGTCAGTTAAAATGCAAAGTAACCAGAAGCGCTTGATGGTGTGTTTGTTTTGGTTTATTTTCCAAATGACGGTATAGATAGTGAAAGCAGCGCAAATGTCAATGCAGAGCTTATTGATAAGGTAGGATATCTGAAGGCAGGCGGGCACGAATGTTTCTTTCTCGGTGACTTTAATTGTGCCCTTCCTGTCTTCAGAGAGCCTCGGAAACGTAGTCCAAATGGAGATCTGCTCTCATACTTGGTTGAAATTTGAAATCTAAATGTTTTAAACTGTCATGAATCATGTCCGGGACGTTATACCTGCCGACGCAGTAATCTTGAGTCAGTCATAGATTACACTTTGGCTACCGATTTTTTTTTATAACGTAATTGAAAGCGTAACAAGAGAAGAACTGGCACTATGCGATGTTGGGAGAGACCACAATGCCATGGTCACCCAGGGTCAAGTTGGTATGTCTTCACACATTCACAAACCTTTACCCAGAGTGGAACATTACAGTAGTCCACTGATCGGGCATTGTTTCAAAGCAAAGTGGGCGTTGGTCTCGCACATTGGAATTATAACGCTTTCAATTTGGTCAATGAGACTTGGTGTAGACTGCGTGATATGTTAACGACGGCCGGAGGCAGCGTTGTTGGTAAATAGAGATGCGCAGGCAAGAATAAATGCTGTTGGGACGCAGATATTCGCAATCTAATTCGAAGCCGAAAACAAGCTAATCGCTTTTATCGTTGTTGGTCTAAGCAAAGCAATGAATGTATATGTTCTCTGGAATTTCTGCAAGAGCTTTGAGACGATTACATGTCCAAAAAAACATAAGATACAAGAAAAGATTAGAGCCAAAGTTGTGCGAAATAACATTCAGGTTGTTATTCAAAATTCTAGGTAAGACACAAAAACACAAAGGCGTTTTGGTGAAAGCCTAAATAAGTACAATGAATTCCCATTAAGAATTGTGGATCCCAAAGATTTACACGTACCATAGTGGACCCTAAAGAAATTAATTAAACTATTGCAGATTATTTGAAAATATTTGTTCAAATGAAAAACGACAAAGTTCTTCCCTAAACGACATTCTGAGACGTCAGGTAGATAAGCTTATGAATAACAACAGTGATGTTAGAGACTTAAATAACATTGAAATTCATTTTGATAATGTTAAGGAAGCTGTTTCGAAATTGAAGACTGGTAAAGCCTGTGGAGTAGACCATATACCCAATGAATTGTTGAAGAAAGGTAGTTCAGCTTTGATTACTTGCCTGGTTGATTTGTTTAATATGTTTATGACATTAGAGGCCTATCCGTATCAATGGTTTCAGTGATACATAAAACCTATCCACAAAGAAGGATCTAAAGATATTTTGTCAATTTATCGTCGATTTACTGGCACATCCAATGTTTACAAAGTATTCACGTCAATTGTCGAATGTCAGTTTATGAGCTTCTTAGACTTAGAGCCTGAAAACATATTAAGGGAAATGCATGGAAGCACCGAAGGCTGGAGGACCAAGTGTTTATTTTAAAAGATAATAGTAGTTTGCGGAAAAGACAAAATTTGAAAACTTGGATTACGTTTTTGGACATATCTAAGCCCTTCGATACCGTAAAAAGGAAAAGGCTCTTTGTATTTCTATGGAAAATGGGATTCAGGGCAAAGCATGGCGTCTCATTCAGGTCCTTTATGAAAAGATTGAAAGCAAAGTTATATTCGGTACTTTTGAGAGCTCATAGTTCCAGACGCCACATGAAGTTAATCAAGGAAGCTTCCTCTCCCGCACATTGTTCTCCGTTGCAATGCTCGATTTGATTGGTTTATCTAAAAGAAGGAAATGTTGGTATACTTTTTAGAAATGACCATATTCCTTGTCTCTTTCAGCATACTGTCATCCAATCGAAAAATTTTAATCGTGTAGGTTTCAGTAATACTGTATAAAAGAGCATCATCTTGCCGTCCATTTCGCATAGTGTTGCAATATAATGTAATGTATGTAATACGAAGGAATCTGAGGCATCTCTACAATTAATTCAATATGCAACGGCTAAAGCCATTTTGCAGGTTAACTCTTCACCCTCAATGGCTGCTTCTCTAGGTGTACGGGGGGGGGGGTGCCTTTCAATGTTTATTTGGAACAAATGAGAGTAAAGTACTTTCACCGGATGAAATTTGAGTTGCGGGACACAAGGCTGTGTAAACACATCTTCGATGCTTTGTTTGAGTCTAATAGTCGAAGCATTCCTGATGCATGGCCGTATGTGGGTGAAAAGAGAAAAACGTTTAACAATGTATGTATGGACAGTGTTTCCGATCGAGAAATCCAAATTGGTTACGTCGTTTTGTAAAATCATCCGTCGAAGGGTATAAACTACATTTGTTTTCGGGAAATTGATGAGAGAGGTCGCTGGTGTCAAATGTTTAAACGGTCTACATTTGAGGAGAGTTATTTATTTAGTGTAGATAATTTTGCTGGCACAAGATTAAAATTTCTGGTCAGAATTGGATGCTTTGTTCTAGGTTAAGATTTGAAAAGATGGAATATCTCTGATGATAAACGTGTTTTGTGCAACGGTGCTGAGGAAGATTTAGCCCACTTTTTATTTTTATGTCCAGCACTCAATCAAATACGATTGGGAATGTACGCATATTTGGAAAGGGAATTTATAAGTTATATTTTGATCATGTTTGGCAAAGTTTTCGGCCTCGTCCTTTAATAATAGAATTTGATGGCTCATTAGTGAGCATGCTTACGATTCTGGCCCGGAAATTGGAGACGTTTATGACCACATCTCTAAAGATTTTTAGTTGAAGCTTGGAACTATAGGAGGCAGTCCATCACTGTCCCCCAATCTGACCCAACTATAAATATGGTAAAGTGTGCTTTTAAAGTTGAATGAGCGCGCACTTAATGACGCTACACGTGGTACGTGTTTCGCAATGATGAAAGTTTTTTATGTGTTTCTTCTGCTTACTTCTTTAAATTTCTCACCAAAGACGGCGAAGGTCACAATTTCTCCTAATCTGTTTGCGGTTGCGATACACATGGGTATGAAGTGCTCTATTTTGTCACTTAATTTTTTTCAATGTAACATCAAGTAGTTTTCTTTGCAAATCTAAAGGACGAAGATTTTCTTTTTCCATATTATGGAAGAAAGCACAAACAAGCATTGTCTTGTTATTCCTGGGTGTTGCCTTGCAGAACTAGTCTTCCTCAACATTTCCATCCATCATTTTTTGTTTGTTTTGTATTATCAATATACATAATTTTACAAACGACATAAGTTGGCACTGAAGACACTTTGTGAACATCACATATTATGAGCTGAGAGAAAGATTAATTTACTATTTCAGTTGGGGGAAGGAAACCCCTTGGGGGCTTATATTACCTCCAACATAGAGAGCGCATTAATTACGATACAAAAGTAAGTTAACAATTACAACATATGACATGGCAAGACAATATGTACGAATGCAGCAGGTATATTTACAATTTCAAAAGTGAACATATTCAAATCATTTTCCCAAGTTATCAAGAAGGTGTTTTATATATCTTTAAACGTATGTATTGAGGAGGCTTTCTGAATATATGCTGGTATACTTTTTCCAGATGAAAGGTCCATGAGAGGTAATTGAAAATTTACCCAATTTGGTACGAAACTTACGACCATAGCAATTGTTACATTAGTATTGTAATCATGAATATCAACAATGTTGGTATAAAAAAAAAAAGGGTTCTTATCACATTAAAAAAGGTTCTTATCATATTTGAAACCAAATACATTTAACTTTATACATGAGTAGTCCGATGAGATAAACGTCTAGACTCTGAAATGAAAGGATTTAAAATCTGTAAAATACAAAGTTTGTATGAGCATTATTGCCAGAAATGTTATTAATTTAATAATCTTTTTCTGTAATTTAACCATTATGTCTGAGGAACTTTAATATGTGAGTGCTCGAGTAGTATGACAATAAACAAAATATGGATACATCAGAGCATAAAACAATTGAATAAGGATATTCGTGCCGAAGCTAGATCTTACCTTTTTTAATATACCAATTATTTTAATTATTATTTTTTTTGGAAATATATAAAATGTGTTGTTTCCAACTTAGAAGTTCGTCAAAGCAAACACCCAATGGTACATGATGAAGTTAGTTTTTTCTATATTTACTGATAATCTGTTTGTTTGGAACCAATTCATAATTACATTCAACATATTTTTAGTTGTTTTTTTTTTGTGTGTATACGTATCTTTTTCGCTTAAAGAGACTTATATCATCCGCAAATAGCAAACAGAATATTTGTTGTGAAACATAGGGGAAGTCATTGATATAAATACATATATGTATATATATATATATATATATATATATATATATATATATATATATATATATATATATATATATATATATATATATATATATATATATATATATATACATATATATATATATATATATTAAGAATAGCAAGGGTCTGAGTACGGACGCTTGCTATTCTTATTATTATTGTTGAATGACTCTTTTAGACGGTAATGTGTGTGGTGGTTTAACATGAATATATTCATGATTGTATATGTGGATTATTGTGTACATGCTTCACTCTCTAAAACATTTATGTCACTTATATTAGAATATCCAGACGTCCATTTATTTTTCTATGCAGTTATCGAGATTACTGCACAATCCAAAAGTTTCTTTTATTGAGTCCAGTCAGATCATACGAATGGTCACATTGTGTGTGGACAATGCTAGCTGAATGCGGGCACATATTGTATGAGCCTCTCGTAAGTAAATGCAATGCTTTTTCCCATCTGTCTAAGTTTCTATTTAGTTTCTCAACCTGGTCACCATCTCACAGTTACAGGGAGAATACAAGAGATGCTGTTTCGTAGTACGTTAAACAAGCGGATCATTATCTTACAGTTAACAGGTATTAAATTCTTTCGGATGCTGCAGTGTTCTATATATATATATTTTTTGCCAATTAATTTGCTCATCTCTAAATATGTCTGTTGCCAAATGTTAAAGAAATATCGTGGAATAATTAAGCTATATCACTGAAAAAAATAGAGATATCGCTTGATATTTAACGATATTGTTAAATGATTTGCCGATATCGCCAAATGATTTAACGATATTTCTAAATGATTTAGTGATATCGCCAAATAGGACTTTCTGTCACACCAGGAGAGACTAGCCTCCAACATGCCAATGATCCTCATTCTGTCGAATTCAGGGAGATGTAAGTAACCCATATACCCTCACATCATGGATTCACATTGATCCCAGCGTTGCCATTGGCCCCTTGTAAAGCCCACAGGCACTACAATACCTGACACACTATTGCACCTTTTCTGGCTGTTATTTCATTTCCAGGACATTTTGGGTTTTTGTGACCAATCAGGCATACTTTTAGCTACCCCGTCCATGCAACATAATAGTCCACGTGATACTCATATTTTCCACACAAACTATTATTTGGAGCTGCCTATGTTAAACCATTGGAGGCGCCTGGGTATTTTGCCAAGAGTACTTAAGTATCCATCCATTTTGTTTTAGTGCAGCCCTCCCGGATTGCATTTTTACGGATTATGAACTGCTGACTCCATTACACTTGAATAGATATGTGTACTTCTATATGTTATGTATGCACACGTAATCATTGTTTATCCGGGTAGCATAAAAGAACGACTGTTCGGTTTCAGTTTTTCCTATTGCTCTAGTGAATAATAATAATGATGATGATGATGATGATGATGATGATGATGATGATGATGATGATGATGATGATGATGATGATGATGATGATGATGATGATGATGATGAATCTACACCTTTACAACGGGGGCTACCGCAGTTGGGATAGGACCTGCGGTGCGTCAGCTATGTGAGTAATTTTAGTAACATATTGATGCACATTCACCTACATAAAACAATCTTACTAAAAGCATGTGACAATTGATATATAACGGTAGTTCTGCCCATGCTCTTATTGTTGTCGGGGCTCATTCATGTTAAGCTCGGACTGCACCGTCCGATTGGCATGAAAAATGAGTATGGTGCACATCTGTCAACTTGTAAGTACCTTGTGCAAAACCCTGTCCGGGGAAAAAAGATCAAAGTGTCCGTAGTATCCCAGCCTCGGATGCAAATGGCTAAACATCCAAATGACAGGGTTGTTTCGGGTCAGTAGAGCGGGCTACACTTGGCGATGCAAATTTGTTTCTGATGGCATTATAATTCTTACACTGTAACTTTTTACTTCTCACCTAAATGTTGATTTCCCACTTCAATTTGATATATGTAAAATATATAACATGTGTACTACGAGAACGAAATAAAGATATATGTATATGTATATATATGTATATATATGTATATATATATATATATATATATATATATATATATATATATATATATATATATATATATATATATATATATATATATATATATATATATATATATATATATATATATATATATATATATAACTTCCAACACAGCAGACCGTCTTCTCGGACAATAGTGTGTCTAGGATTTTTAACGCATGCCTTAGTTTTGTCAACAGATCGAGTCAAGTCCCAGTCCCTTTGATGTGTCAATAGGGGGGCTTGCCTGTTCAACTCAGTAACAAAACAAAAAGTACAAAAAAAAAACTAGTTTCTTTGGAAAATATATGAACTTTATTTTTCATAAGAATTAAACAATACCTCTTTTAACAAAAAAAGTTGAATTTACTTTTCTTTAAGAAACGGAAAGTTCAAAAATTGAAAGTTCTTTATTTGGCACGGTTGCGCCCCCTCGGGGAGCCATAAGTGTGTGAATAAGCAAATACATGCATTTAAACAAATGAACTAGATCAAACTACATCATGCTAACAAGTACGTTCAATGCGAGAAATATATATATCAGATATGAATATAATAATGCTACCATATACTCTTATTTACATAGTACCTGTTTTACCTTGGATGGGGGCACAGTGTTGTGGATCGGTTCCTTTTTTTCTTACGATTACCCAGCAGAATTTAGCTACCGTTTCCACAATCTCATTTTCGCATGTCATCTTATATACATATTTATTGCTGTCATTCATTTGTTGGGTTTTTTACGCTTTTTAGTTATGAAATTCCACAGTTGATTTAAACATATGTTATTCAAATCAAAACAATTGGGGAACAGGGAAACCCTAAATTAACCCCTCTCGAAGAGGAAAAAGGACAACATATACACAGGACGTAAAAGACAGCACAGAAACATACAGAAGAGACACATAACAAGACGATGACAGATGGAGGGGCTGGTGCCTAATACACACAAGTGGAACTTCATAATATGACTCCGTACACTTACAAATTCTGCGTTTTCTCAATAAATTCGTGTACAACTGCAAAAATGGTATCATTGTTAATTAGAGAACAGGCTTTCTTACCGTAGAGTACTGTTGCTGTAGGAAACGATGCTATTGGAAGGATTTTACTATTAAGGTCAATCCTCAAATTTTGATACAATGACATATGAAAAAGTAATGGAAGATGATACCAGTACATGCGAGCATAAAAGAGAATCAACCACACCGATCTTAAACAGGTGACAATTCAGACGATTGCAGCCCAAGCGCAGCCTCGTGTGTTTAATAGCCGTATGACGCTTATCATAGTATAATAGTTCTACATATTGCCTAGTAATTCATATTGCTTTCTCTAAATGCTTGCAATACTTCATCATAGTTCCAACTACTTGAACGCCCAGAGATTATCTCCCCAGTTCACCACTAACTACTGCATTGGTTGCCCTTCTGTTAGCAGGAATATATTAAAACTCGCATTAAGCTTTTCCTCGTGGGACCTGTGAAAACCTTTTTCCATCCAATGTTGATTTTTTTATTTGTTTTCCTGTTACTTTGAGATTTCCCCATATTTCTGCCCCATGAACACAATTTGTTTTTTTTAAATGATCAAACAGTTTCATGCCCAGTCTGGGGATTTAAGTTGGGATGGGGCTCATAACACCCCCTTACTTCACACAAATATTCGCTTTGAAGTTGTTTGAGACCATGTGTCTTATCTTAACACACTTTTTGGTTGAATCATACATACTTAGTATTCTCAAGGATGTCCAAAAACCTTACCCTCAATACCATTTTGGAACAGTTTATTATAAAATCTTTCCGCCAAACGCTGTCATATGCTTTCTGTAAATCCACACGTTTTTTGTGAAATTGTGTACATGTCTATCAGGGTAATCATTATGAATAAGTGGTCTGCAGTGCAGGTTTTTTTTCCAAACCCCATCTGTGTGTCTGTCAAATCTTCATGATTGCTGTATAAACACACAGCAAGGGACGCATATCATGGTATCAGAAAACAAATCACGGGTTTTTTAGCTGTCCACAAATGTAGCACTTTTTATTTAGAACCTTTGATTGACGGAATATTTTGCACGTATCTTTTTGAACCAGCTCTGGATCCTCAATTCCAAACTACCTTAAACACAAGCATACCACCCTCTCCGAAACTACCTTTCAGCTTATTAAA
This sequence comes from Hermodice carunculata, assembly GCA_964020975.1. NCBI lineage: Eukaryota > Metazoa > Annelida > Polychaeta > Eunicida > Amphinomidae > Hermodice > Hermodice carunculata. The sequence goes on along the minus strand of OZ026615.1, from coordinate 64,790,275 downwards.
TTGAATGTAGGATTGGTCATCACTTTTAATCGTTTCTACTTTCTTTTTTACGTACATGGAGTGACCTACCTGATGAAGTCTCACACTCCTTCAATATTACTGACAAAATTAACCAAGCTACTGTTTTACGGTGATGAAATCCGAAATTTCTTTGCGATTCGTGATTGTTTTGCAAACACTATGCAGGCAAAACTTTGACTCGGGCGTTTTAAACTCAATTCTCATTTATTTGTATTAACATTTTGCACTCGGCAGCTTACCCGTGTGACTGTTAGAAAGAAGATGCAAATGATTTCCTTCTATGTTATCCCCCTATATAGTTCTGAGATCTGTTACAAAATGTGTTTGCTCCTGACGTATTTTCCAGTATGTGTGTAGCACATCTGTGCTTTTGTATGTGTGGGGACCCCCTCGGTTTACTTCTCGACAGCAATTGGGCAATCCAGTTTGAAATAAATGTATTTACAACTCAAATGCAATATTTTACTGGATATGGCAAGCCACTGGGTACTACAGCCCTCTCTTGGTTTCTGCATTTGGACTTTACTCATCATGACGAGTGTGTATATCAATATATCATATGGTTCTTTGGGGTCCATTGATACACACTATCGGTTGCTGGATCAGTTTGTAATTTTGGGGTGTATTGGTCCCCCAAAACGTGAGATGAAAGCAGCAAAAAGTCATAACTTTAACAGTCTGTAGTAACTTGAATAATTGAGGCGCACGGTTTCCTAGGAGGTAATATGCTTCCTTTCCCCCTGCGACTCGGATTTGATATCGGCCCAGGGAGCAAGTCGCGAGAGCTCCTGTCACTATGGCGACCTGTGCCCTATGGCTTTCTTGGAGTCCTTCCCTTTCCTGTCCCGAATCCAAAAGGTAGGAAGTGAATAACGACAAGTGTCTTATTATGCAAAACATAATCTGTTCATTCAAAATTGTGAAAGATATCTAAAATGCAGGTTATTTCAAAGTATTCACTGCGACGTTACAGCCAAGACAGAGGTTGCTGAAAACAAACCTTCCTTCCCTTTCACTGACTGACATCATGTTAAATTTCAACTTTTCAAGTCGCTGATGTTCACAAAATGGTACTTTTGGCAAGTTCCGAACTGGGGATTTTAAAAAAGGAAGATCTAATACACTAAGCGAACCGTTTTTGAAAAAAACATGGCGTGAAAAGTTGGAGGGGTTTTTAAACCATGTTTTGCAAAGAATAGGTGGTCATGGCATTTTGTTAGCTGGCTCTGTGTGCCTGCAGGTCAGATGTTCACAGCTATTGATTGGCTGAGCAGGGCAACTTCCAGGGTGGTGAAAGTAAGGTTAAAATTCATTTGAAATTGAGTTGCTTATATTTTGAAATTGCATCAATCTATTTTGTGGTTAAAATCCCGAGCCGTCGAAGCATTACATGTATCAATACGCCTTTAATAAAAATAATACGAACAACATATATTGTGCACGATCTTCTTTCTGATTTGTTCGATGTTTCTCTACCTTCATTCAATGATTGAATACTGCGTGCCGGTAGTTCCTTTTGCCGTCAATTTATAAAACTGTAAGTTTTGTGGCATCACATGTGCAAAATCCTGGGTCTCAGTAAACAGGCCACATTATAGTACAAAACTATGGTTTAACACATTTCTAAACAATATAATCCCAATAGCCAGAGTTATTGCCACCATACCACTGTTTTGCAAAATATGATAATGTAATGAAATAACAATGAAAGCAAAGCCTAAGAAGGATATGTGTCCAAGCCATAGGATAAGTTTACAAAACCTAGAGTTCATGTCTAATAAACCCTCAATATTGTGGGAAACCCACGGTTTCTTTTTCAAATCATGGATTTTGATACAAAACTCTGGGTTTCATGATCCAAAACGTTGGGTTAGTGAAATTTTTAAAAAGCACAAGTGACTTTGGCGATTCAATATGGATGTTGCACTCCCAATGGCAGGGGCTTTCATGGGGAAAGGAAAGCTTGAAAATGCCCAGTGCACGTGCCCCCTTTTATTGGGACATGCTGGCTATGTAGCCAGGGCCGAGGACGCGCTGTGTCGCCAGTAATAGTCAGTCGCCGTTTCCTGTTTTTGAGTGTGTCTGGAAATCTACCTGCCATCTGGCTGTTCCAATGCGAGACGAGAGCTCCTGGTGGGCTTTGTTTACATATGCGCTTTGAATGGCAGCACCAACGAGTCATGTATAGGAAGGTCAAAATTCTTACAGCCTCAAGTTAAAGATTTGTAAAAGTTGACATTCAATGGTTTGAAACACATTTATACGATTCTCAGTTATCACAAAAACGTTCTTGCGTGCCAGATCCTAATTCCAAAATCCCTATCGAGTCCCGGCCGCTCGGTAATGCTTAGGAGAAATGGCTGGTTCACATTGTGATTGGCTGAAAATACGATGGTTGCCACATGACAGCCCGCTAACGCACGTCTTTCGGTGTTCAAATTTAATTTTCTATCACTTTTTATCACGCTCTCCAGCTTTTCTGGATGCCTAATACAATAATATAAACGTATCCATGCATATTGCATTTATAGTTTCGAAAATTCCTGAATCACCTCAGTGTGTGCGACCGTCACACTGTTTAAAAAGCTACTATCCTGCTAACCGGAAGTTCAATGATTGACAGGCGGCCGGGTTAAAGGAATGTTACGAAAAGCGATAAAAATGATATAAATAAATCTTTAAAGCCAGTCACGAATCAAGTCTAATAAATTAGCCATTTCACTATTTGGTAGGGTGGTCACTTGGTTGTGGGAAATTTTCATTTACTCCCCTCAACGTCAAATCACTTTGGTATGGGAAGAATGTTGGTCGTGGTCAGACGTTACGTGTGCATGTAAAAAAATGATCGATTTTGGGTAGATTTGAAACCTTAAAATATGAAAAACACGCGTAGTCAGTTACATTCGGGGCGTAGCATTATGGATTTGGTCATATATAGATAGCAAAGAGTGTTTGGGGGCCGAAATATGGGTCCAAGTTTCAGGCGGTGTGGCTTCATATTTTCGGGAGATTATTAAATATGGTGTAACAACTATAAACATGCGTATGAAAATGCATTTCTTACTATGCGTCACCAAACTGGGGATTAGCTAAAAGTGGGTCATTTTGAATGTGGCTAAGTCTGTGTTCTATAATGTTGCCAATGGGCAGATGGAAAACGGTAGTTAAAGAACCATAGTCTGAAAGCAAAACGTCTTTGAAAATAGCGAATACACGAAAAACGCCACAATCTGTATAATCCAATGTACAAGGTAGTTGTGGTTCATTTTCCATAATAGAGATGCAAAGATGTGCGCTCATTGTAGGACGAAAATACAGACAAATACACACTGTACTCTGGCCGTGTAAGTGAACAACAGTAACTGTGTCAGCCTCTTAATAATAGAACTGCATGCTTTAAGCCTATATTTTTTTTTTCGCTGGTTGAAATATTATGTTTTCATTTCGAAGTGTTGACATCCAACCATATTTACTTACTGCATGACATGTCATTTACATAGATAAGGAACACGACAACACCAATTAATGATTTCTAAAAGACCTGTTAACCAAATGGATGACCCATTTGTGAAACATGTTTCAAACTTATATGTAGACGCAAAACCTGTATAAAACTGATTGTGAATATCTTTTTGAACTACCTAAACAAGTCTCGGAGAAGGCAGACACATATGTGGCAAGCCAGACCTGAAAAAAAACCACAGTAAAAATAACTTTAATTTTTAATACAGATATCTACATTAAAATATAGGTATCCGTGTAAAACCGTGATAGCTCCACTTAAATACACATATGTCCAATGTTTATGTCATAATGGACCCCTATGGTACACGCTCCAGTTTTGAGTTTGTCTGGAGGATAATGTTTGGATTCTCTCGAGACTTTCGATGAGGAGCAGTACCGCTAAGCCAGTACAGCTGAAACACCAGGTCCGAATTCATTTATTAAAGAGAAAAATGAGATCCCTGAACGACGCCCAGGAGAGATAATCTACCAAATCAAACAAATCACCAGTGCACAGGAAACACCTTGGTTCCTGTAAATTATCAAATAAACGTTGAGGTCTAGGTGCAGTAGCTACGAACGCTAAGTAACAGGTAAGTAGCAGCTCATGAAATGTATACACCGAGACTGAACCCTAGATGCGTTTTGTAGCTTTCTGCAAAGAGAAAAGACGGGGTCACATTCATTCTTCGGAATGCAGATGTGATATACATGTATATGTCTACATAATGTAAAGAATTCTGGTAAAACTCACCTGCGTGCATCCTTGAGACTGCATTTTAAGGGCAATAATAATCTTATGGTTAGATGTATTATTATTTCAATCTGCTTGGGAATATATTGAAAATTGAAATATATATGTATGCTCCTACTTTACATACATGTATGTACATAATACATTTGTACCCCAGGAATGATCAGATATCTCACATTTATACAAGATGACCTGCTTTCATTAACATTGGTACGATGCTTATCAATTTGATATAGCTTACAACTATACTGCATGTATAAATATGATCAAAGTCCAAGAAAGGTACCAATTTCAATTTTTCCGCCTCTGTGTCCACAAGAGGCATCATAGCAACGTTAAAAATGAAAAAGAAAGGTTATTCGTTGCAGTAGGTCTTCAGTACTTCATTTTGATTGGATAAAGAAGAATGAGATGGTCATGTAACTAGAACAGCACACGGGTTTGGATTTCATTAGAGAAAAACCGTTTTTCATTCTTCATCACAAATCAAGTCAGAGCTTCTGCGTCGCTGTTACATGTAACCCCTAACTTTTAAAGCCCTTCCTACAGCATAGATGCTACATAGACACATTGAAAAAATGCCACACAGGCTATATGTATGTATGTGTATATATATATATATATATATATATAGAGAGAGAGAGAGAGAGAGAGAGAGAGAGAGAGAGAGAAAGAGTGTGTGTGTGAGAGAGAGAGAGAGAGAGAGCACCTGTGTGGCATTTTTCCAATGTGTCTATGTAGCAGCTATATATATGTATATATTAACATTGGCAAATAGTTGCCATATCTGCTGTATAGTTGCAATTTCAGGCAGAAGAAAACCTGATGTGGTGATGTAGCAGCTACGCAGCCGTACTTCAGCTGCTATGTTTTTATGGCCGTTACGTGGCAACTATATACCGCTGCGGCAGTAGGAACTGGAAAACAGTAGGTACAACATGATGAAGTTGTGCACCTCTTCCTTTTTTTTTTTCCAAAAATCGAAAGACGTTGCATTCTGTTATATGTGTTTGTGTCTTCCATCCTTTTCACGCAATTCAGAAATGTGATAAGAGAGGGAAAGTTTGTCATCAATATTCAGACCAAGTAACTGGATAGTTTGTTATTTAGTCCTTGCATCAGGATAATGGATATGCATCCGAACCATCTTTTGTATTTGGTAAACTTTGCTGAGTTGTCATTTTGTTTGAGCTTGACTATTTTGTTGTCGAGATAAAGCCATATAACAAGATTGTAGATAATTTTTCCGAGTCACTAGTTCCGTTAGTTATATTATTATCATTTGCACTATTGTATAGTTTACATTTATTGACCAAGAGAAACAAATCGTCAAAATATATTGAACATTTAGTGACCAGGTATTGAGCTTTGTGGTACCCTTCTAAGAGCAATCATTTGTTCACTCTCATGCCAATCTTGACTCTCTGCTTTCAATTCGAGAGATAGCTTTGGGGACAGGCTACAGTTCTCTCGCTTAGGCTATGCACTTGGCCAGCAGCAATCCGTGAGGAGGGTATCAGAAGCCTTTGTAAGATCAATCAGCACCACACTCACATTCTACCGATTGTCAAGGACAGAGAGCCAGTCCTTTATGAGGTATTGTCAGTCACTGGCAGCTGTATCTTTTCTGAAGCCAGAGAGATGTTTTGAGGAAAAAATACAATGAAACCCATTCGAGGTCGTTGCATACAAGCGTTTCCATCACTTTTGATAAGCGCATGGGTATTTACAAGTCCATAGTATGTTTTCAATGAGTGGTGATGTCAAGTCAGTCGAAACTCCAAGTTGTACTGATTGATGCATGAAAGAGTCTGTTTGATTTTATCTTGGCGAGGAATGTGTACCTGTATTATACATGGGGATATTTCGTCTTCCAATTATAATAATCAAATGAATATAATAATGCTATATGTGCATGAATTATACCGCACACAAGTCGCCCCAGTCTCTATAAACTAACCTACCTTACGGAAACAGATTCAAGGTTGAAATCGGAAACGAATGCATGTGCACCTGAATTTTTACACTGTTTTGCTGGATAATTGACATGGTTTAGGGCTACGAGTGAGGATTATCCAGCACAAGTGGGAAAATTAAACCTGCTTGCTGTAGAAAATCTATGCCAAACCTCTCTGTTTGGCTTTTATCTCCACATTTTACAAATGCATGAATCGCAATGTTCCACACTCTATCTACATTCATCAACATGAGTAATAAATCTATATTGTAACAATGTATCTATTTAGAGGTACTATAAAGTATACTCAGTTGATTAAACCCATAGGTCTTGCAATCAAATTATCATCCGCCTCACCATGCGTGGTGTAACAAGACTAACCTTTGAAAATTAAGGTTGTATTCCTTTGTACAAGTACTTCTGTCCCAAATTTATAAGTCAGCATTCCATATAGAATATACACGGAACACCTGATAGGTTTTTGTCTCATAAAATTGGCGAAGATATGCAGTTGGTGATGGAATCATTACAAGCAAAGCTTGTATATTAACGATAGAACCGGGATATTAGTAAATCCAATCTTGAGTACTGTACGTCACGTGCAGGCAACATTTAAACCATTTAGATGATCAGCTGTTTCACTAAGTATTCTGAATCTTAATGATAATTAGCCAGGGAAATGTAAAATGTTCTTACAACTTTTAATTTGTATTTATAGCCGCGCATGAGCTCATCTGATAATCCTGGCAACTTAATTAGTCTTAAGCTTGACAAACATATGTCTTTTTATGGAAACACTTCTCATGATTTTACGCCTCAGCGAATAGTCACTCAAGTATATATGCGCATAACTTAAACAAATTGACACAAAACTTTAGATACAAGTACATGCGCACTCTCTGCTCCACGCCTAACTCTTTTCTGTGTGGGATTGTCATTTTGTCATTAACTCTTTAAGTGCCAAATTTTTGACTGAGTCAACAACTTTTCTCGGCGGCATTGGGCGCAATGCGCCCAATGTGAGCCGAGAAAAGCTGTTGACCTGGGATATTTTCTCTGGAACTAGATGCATGCTAGTATTTGAATGAAAAGTCTTTTTACGAGGAATACGAATCTGAGATCCTAATGATAATTCAGACTAGTTTCACTTTAGTAGATCAACTTTACACGTAATTGACACTGAAAGAGTCAATTATCCAATTCTAAACAAAATCAACGAAATTAAGGTTTCTTGTTACAGTGAGTTTAGGTTATATCTCTGGGAAAGGATATGGATATTTTTCAGTAATCTATACCAACAGGTATGCACAAAGAAAAACTCACTCTTAAAATGACAGAAGTTTTCGTTTGAAAACGTCATACCTTCACTTGCTAAAAGGTGCGTAAAGTAGAAATTTAGGTGCTTGAGGTAATACCAGTGTTGACAAGTGTCCTTTCACAAAACATCCATATTTGTTGTTAAAAACGTATAATTTGCTCTCAAAATTTACGTCCAAACTTCTGATATTAGCAGGAAATTCCTATGCCTCCAAGTGCTCAGCCGCGAGCGATGGCCGCTCCCGGTAAGGTGGAGTTGAGAAGATGCTGAGCCTGCCTGGCTCTGTGAAAGGAGCGAACTATTAAAAACAATAAAGTGCAAAGATTCCGATTGTGGTATATTACTGTAAAGCTACGCTTTGCAAAACTATGACTGGCTCTCCACTGAAAATTTTCTATTATTATGGATGAGGCCTGCTCTTTCAACAACTTCAAAGTAAACTTTGGTAAAATTTTTGTCATGTCGAAACTGTTTCCATTCTACAGCAGTTCCTCTTATCATGATAAACCGATTCACGCTGAAGAGTCCAGTATGTTTGATTCTCTCTAAACCTAACACTATAGCCAGTTTCTCCAACTTTGAAAGTGTTTGTTTTATATGTGTGATTTCAGTAACTCGTTGCCCTAAGATGCCAATCATTAGGTTCATCATAATAATACCGAGAAGTGTTATTGCAGCTATGTATAATCCGATTCCCAGTTCAGGAATATCTAACTTCTGAAAGTATAAATCACGTGGGGTATTAATAAATATGGAAAACAAGACCGTTTCGTACAAGGATCGACCAAAACTATATGGTTGTCCTTCCAAAGTGGAATTTGCCCTATCACTGAACTTCTTTTCTAAAATATAAAAGGAAGTCGTAATTACCGACAAGAAAGAAAATGTCACTTGTAAAAACACAATACCTTCCCAGATCATCCTGTGGACGATGGTTACAATATGTGCAGAAGTATCGTTGATTTGAAAAAGGAATAAGAGGGACAGCATCAAGCAAAACAAATTCAAAATATGAACAACTTTTAGCATGTTACCTATTTGTGAATCTATGGATAATATGTGCATCAAAGAAGAAATCATTGCCCCGATTCCAAACACTGATCGGCATAATCTGTAGACATAAGTGTATGTAGCAGGAAATGATCCACGAACAGCGTTTGAGAAAAAACAATAAACGTCTCGACGGAACACAATCAGGAAAAATATGTCGTCCAGTATCTGCTGAATACTCAACACGAGAACGATAATTGTTACACCAAAATTTAATGTCTTGTCGCTGTTCAAGTATGTTACCAGTTGTGTCAGATACACGACAGAATAAAAGAGCCAATAAAGATGCCATATGACTATCAATTTTTTGTATCCTTTCAATTTTTTGTCTATCCAGCTTTTGATTGGTTCTTGCTCAAGCAACCTCATGTCGTTGGCTTTTTTAAGTCGCTGGTTGTCTAAACTTGAAAGGTAAAAGAGAAGGGACCTTTTAGGGGAGCCCCGAGCTTCGTAATCTGACACGTCATAAAGTATATGACGGTGTATCCCACACTCTCGTAATATTTTCCTGTATACTCCGTCAGTATTCATTATGTCAAGTAACATTTCAGGACTGAAGAATTCAGCAGACAAATCTAGCGCCTTTTTGGAAGCAGCGTTTTCTGTTTTCAGCAACACCATGCGCTCTTGCAATGACATCTTTTGTAATATTAGTCGGTACATGTTGACACACACATCGGGGTTTATGATTGCCCAAACAACTAAATCGTGAATAACTGTATTACCCCTGAGATCTGTTTTTAAAGGGTCAGCTCCCAATTCCAGCATTCGTTGTACTTGCTCACTTTTGCCACAAATACATGCCATGGACAATGGAAGTTGGACTGTGTACTTACAATTAAAGTGTTTGCAGTTTATCTTCATCAAATTATCATTTTGACTTTCCAAATCGGGAAAACATTCTGACTGTGAATCTATATCGTCGTCATCAAATTGTTTTGAGAACTCTGGGAGGAAATCAACCATAAATGACTTTGTTTGTGTCGCCCCTGCATTTGGATCTTCTGCTGAAACAGCTGGACAGTTCAATACAAATTGTCGAAGGTTGTCGTCTTCAAGTTGTTCTAAAATGGATTCCACAAAGACTGCATCACCTCTGACTAATGCGTTGTGGAAAGGGGTAATGCTCATACACGGGGTTGTTTCTTTCCCAAGCTTGTAAAGTTCCATGAAATACTTTATACAGGCTATCAATATCAAATCTTTACCACCGTTTTCCTTGTCTTCCATGGTTTTGGTGGTTTAAAGAGTGTGACGCATTTCTTCTGACGAAGTAGACACCAAATCCTTGGCAAGGTGAAATCGACACTTTGCGAATGGAATGAAACCTATCCAGATTGCTGTTGTACCATACCAGAATAACTGTAGCACGCAGCAGGAAAGAGCTAAATGGCACCAGTGGCTTTAAACAATGCGCAATCATATATTTTTCATTGCTTCATACGCAGTTGAGATTTGTCATGTATCGTGTAGCCTTGAGCATTAATGCTGAATAGTCGATTCTACATTGTATTCACCGAGGTCGTCTTCACACATTATGTAGCCATACATTTCAACTAACCTGGTGGATACAGTGATACAAGGTCAATCTTAATTCCCCAGTTTTACAGATTGTGCACTGTGCAGAAGGAATTGGAATGTGAAATTTAACCCTTTCCCGCTCAAGTCGCCAAAAACGCTCCAAATGTAAATTGTCGTCTGCCTCAACGTTTTTACTTAAATTTCTCTGCACTAGAAAACATTTTCGCAGAGACTTGTACGTTAGACCATTCATGATGGCACGCTCTAGGTCAGCAGCTTTCCTTGGCGCGGATTGGGTGCAATGTGCCGAACCGGCGCTAAGCGAAGCGATTATCTCAGTCATACTCTGACCGGGAATGGGTTCACGCTGTATCTTGTGTTCGGACCTGGTATACACTTAATATAGCATTCCTTTGCACAAAAGATTTGTTTTGCAACCAACCATTAGGAATATAACCCCAGAAGCAAAAGCGACAGGATTCCGTTTGTTGGCATAGAATACTGGAATCTTATCTGCAAAGTCAAGTTTATAATCGGATAATTCTAGCTGCATATCCACAAAGCCAGATTAAACGAAAAGAATTTCGCGGATGCTTTACAAATCTAATAAAGGCACGGCCTTCAATTAAATCATATGGGTGGACGTTTGGCGGAGCTGCAACACGCTCGCCTTTCACTACTGCGGCCCGGGTTCGATTCACGGCGAGGGAAGCAAGTGGAAAGAGACCACTGTGACTGTGCACGGTGGTTTTCTCCGAGTCCTTGGGTTTCCTCCACCGAACAAGTAGGTGATTAATATAGGCTTGGCCTGTCTCGCAATCCATAAACCATATGCAGAGCATAATCTTTCAAACAACCGATGCTCAAGAGCATTTGTTTATGGCCTATTTGTTGCCATTGCAAAATAATTATAAAAACTTTGTTCAAGTGATCGTGCTGCAAAGACTATTAATTTCTTATTTGGGGCGAGGGGGGATTTTTCAGTTGTTTTTTTCCTTTTTTTTTTTTCAGTTTTTGGTAAAATCCGAAAAAAAAGAAAGAAAAACAAAAGCAAGCTTTTACAAACTTCTGTGTGTTGAGGCTACCTTTGACTTTTTTCCAGAACGGTCTACTAGATTTGGTTGAAATTATGTCAGGATATAATCCATATAAACGTATTGAAATGTATACTGACATGTTAATGTTCGACAAAGCTGTAGGATATCAAACATTTTGACCGTGTGTCGGTGCATACTATGATATGTACGTACTGTAGCAGCACAGTTCATAGATTGCAATATTGTCGGAATTGTTGTATACAATGCTTTAATTTTTTACAAACAAGTTTCCCAGCCGCGCCTGTACCATATGTGAGAAGGAAATGATGCTTTGATGTGTCATACAGGTTACGCAGTTCACATATTTATCACCAGGTAGGGCTGCGATTTTCTATTTTTTAATGGATTTTTGTGTGTTTAGGCCAATTTAAACTTCACCAGAAACGTTGCACAAAATATTTTAAAACTTTGTCGGAGTATATTTTGACAAATGACGATGGAGTTTTGCAAAAATGATAGGGATATGTTACTTTTTGAGGAAGCTATGAAATGTCAAATTTTGGGAGCACGTGTCGGAAATTCCTTTCTTTGCACAAGTGTATAGCAACAATACAGTGCATGCATTCAAATGCTGTGAAAACTGTTGCATGGACTGCATTGATTTTACACATAGATGTTCCGCATGTGGAAGTTCGTCAATTTGTGAAGATGATGGAATAATTATGTATTCTCCGTGGCTACTGTGACACATTAAGAGGAAGCACCTATGGGGTTTCTTGGTGTTTTTAATTTAGACTTTGAGTGATCTTGAAAGGTCAATCTGACCTTTTTGACTCATATTGTGGTAATGTTGGACCCTAGGGCTATAGTTCCTATCAATCATAAAACAGGAAAGTTTTACGGGATATATTTTAGTGTGATTAATTTGCACTTTGAATGACATTGAAAAGTCAAACGGGCTTATTGGCTTATATCTTGTGCATATCAAAATGTATGATCAATTATTTGCTAGCTCTAATACAGTATACATGTACGTATAGGACACTAACGTTTGCACTTGCAAAAGTAGCAAATTCAAGTCAGCATAGTACAGGAACATCATGATCCCCTTGTTCGTCTGCTTCCTGAGCAGCCATACTGTAACATTTCTACAATCAATGAAAATGCATATGCTTGAATACACACTAACCTGTGTGAACGACAGGATATTGTTAACAGTTCATAAACTCGCCTATGGTAGATTCCACCTCCTAAAAGTATTTAATGACACCAGGCCTACAAAGCTGTGTGAGCATAGCACTTTGTTTTGTTGATTTTGTATCAAAATGTTACTTTATGTGCCTAATTTTTGATGAGGACAGTCACTTATCATATAGTGGTCATTAAAAAGTGATGTCCCAATCTCCGTGATTAAACTGGCTTTTTCTGCTTCTATTCTAATAAATCGTTGGTGTAAAAACGTTGCATGAGGATACCATTCATCATGTGTGTGAATTGTTGTGGAAACAAATGCAAATGCATTCATTTCCGGCATAGAGATTGACTTTTTATATTCTGCTCTCACAAACTGGCGGATACCATTAAGGAAGGTTAGAGTGATTTCCACAATCGGTACAATGTTTAGACTGTCATTTGTAAATTGTTCAGCAAAGTATCCTAAAGTGTGTGACATGAACAGATCACACTTTATTGAGGATGCTGAATGCCGAGCACTAGCACCCCATCACGAATTCGCAAGGACAATGCCATTTGCTGATCTCTGTGACACTTGTAGCCTGAAGCTCCTTTGTTTTGTGTGTTTTCAAAACTTATGGGTAAAAATTTGCAATTCATTAAATAGGTCAGGTATATGTGTCACCAGACCTCTTTAAACTCCCTGTAAAGATGGGCAGCAGTTATTACCGTTATAAACCACGATTTTCTATGAGTTTCGCAAGAAGTTCCCAACCTGCTTGCATAATGGGGATATTTATACGTTGCAGCTGATCCCCTCCCTCATTGTCGTTAAGCACGCGCGCTCCGTTTTGCATGTCGTCGGCCAAAGGGAATTCCACTGGTTTACTATCAAAAAGGCTGTTTTACACATTGGTCCCTGAGGTGCGAGCAATAACGAGAAAAAGCACTCTGTGTCACCTTCTGCTAAGTAACATTTTGGTAGTGTTACCTCTCAATATTTTAAAGTGCTTGGTTTAACAGTCATAAAACAGTCATTAATTTTTTTTTCTAACAATTAGAGAAAACAGAAGCAAATTGATGCCAGTTAAAACTGGCTCTTTGGGAATAAAGAAAGAATTCGCGAGCCTGGGATCCAGTTTATCGTATCAACAAAAATAATGATCCAAATTAGTGCATTATCATGTATGATGCACTGACCTGTTTGATCTGCGCGCGTAGGCGTACTGGATTGTGTAACACAGGTTTAGACAATTGATAAGATTTGGGCTTTTTAGACGAATCTCGAATTTGTTTTCAAAATAGTGGTATTGCTAGTGGAATTTTTGTCTTCAAGACGAAGAAGTAGGCCAAGGCCTATCATGACTGTTACACTAGGCCTCGAATGATTCACAAGAGAAGCCAAGATGTAACACAGAAGTCCACAGCGCCATCGGCTTCATTTGGACCCACCCAGTGACCAAGCCCATGGACAAAGAAGGATCTTTGTAGAGAGAACTCATATTTTACAAATTGTTCAGCCCCTCACATCACTCTTGTAGTGAGTTTAATACATATGTATGCCTTTTTCCAAGCATAATCAATACAGCTTTTACTTGTATGAAATATGTCGAAACTTGACTGATCTATGTTCAACTCAGAAAAATATAACTGTATACAAGTAGAGAGAGAGAGAGAGAGAGAGAGAGAGAGAGAGAGAGAGAGAGAGAGAGAGAAGGGTTCATCAAATATCGCTTAAAGTAATGAAATAGTCTGCACTCTCAAAACATAAAACTTATGATCCCTTTTTCCAACAATTAAAAGCGTTGAATCGTGGGCAAGGCATTCACAATTTCACCAATTACTGTTTGCATCTGAAAAACCATTACGAAGGGAAATGGAAGTGTTCGTGATATGTCGTTGTGTTTTTGCATAAGGATTGATGCTGGGATTCAGACTAGAAATTAGAAGTACAACTGCATTTTCGGCTCTCAAGTCTTTGAATTTGACATATGGTCTTCTTTTGGGTGCTAATTATCTCTTAATTACGAAATCGTAACTCGTCATAAGAAGATAAAAAATAACATTAGATTACCACCAATGAGCCAACATACTTTGATACCCATTTGAGGAAAAGGTTTTCGCCCCGTGTGCCTGCGATGGTATGCTTTCTGGAACGCTGAAATCAGTTAATAAATCAAAAACTCCGTAAAAAGAGGAATTCATAGCACGAAGGTGAATCTTTCAAGAATGGATCCGATTCACATTACAATTATAAGAAATACTAATCAGCACACAGGTTTTAAAACCGCATTAGTCACATAAAAAGTAGTCTGCAAGTGGATAACGTCACAAGGCACAGACACCTAAAGATACACATTAGTTCTGATTAATTTCAATTGTGTTGATTATAACTGCCAGATCGATTAAACGCCTTCAAATGTTTTTTATTCTATTTCATCTATTTCATCTATTCGGTCTTGTTTGACAAGAGCAAAATATATAATTTTTTCCTTTATCTTTCACATTTTATACAGAATTTATCGTTACAAATCCCACATTAAAAATTTCAATACGGTTAATCGAAAACAGCCTAAACTGTCAAAGGCAGCCAAAGAACTACAAGAAAGATTTGTAGTCACCAACATTGATAAGGCAGGTAACAATTTTGGGATCATCTGCAAAAAATAATATCTGGATGTTTTGAAAAATGAACTTGGTATAAGCAATATTTCAGACATAAGAGGAAATGACGTATATAAATTACACAATCCATTGATAATTTGATAGACATACATAAAGATGAGATGAAAAGGGATTTTAATATCAAAATTTCTGAAGAGGACTCCTCTATTCCACTTTTGTTCTGGATACCAAAATTACATAAAAACCCTCTTAAATCTAGATTCATAGCTGGTGCTTCAAAATGTACAACAAAACAATTATCAATAGAAGTGGCGTTGTGTTTGACTGCAATTAGGAATCATTTCCGTAAATACTGTAATGCAATTTCTAGAAACTGTGAAACACAGTAAAATCTCTCTAACCGAACACCTCCGTATACGGAGCACCTCTCTATACTGAACACCATTTCTCGGTCCCAAATATATACTTTCAATGCTATCAAACCTCCCTACACCGAACACCTCACTGTACTGAACATTTTTTCCGGTCCCAAGGGTGTTTGGTATAGGGATTATACACTGTAAATTGTTTTTGGAGTATTAGCAATTCTTCCGAGTTTGTATCCAAAATCAAAGATGTAAAAGCAAAAGATATCAAATGTCTTGATTTTTCTCCACTGCACACAAATCTTCCCATAGAGGAGATCAAAAGTTCTCTTTCAGAATTAACAAGCAAAATGTTTAAACATAATGGTAAACCATAGATAAATATTAATTCATATACAAAGAAAGCATATAGGTCACACAATAAATATTCAAAAAGTAACGTAAAATCTTACACTGTTGAAACTTTGATACATGCTGTAAGATTTCTTTTGGATAATACTTTTGCTCACTGCGTACCATTGGTTTTTCAACAAATAAAAGGTGTTCCAATGGTTAGCAACTGCTCCCCGTTACAGATTTATATTTAACCTGGCGTGAATTTAAGTATATGGATAAATTGATGATATAGGACTTTCAATAATTCCCTGGACGAAAAAAAAATGGCAATAATCGGAGAAAATTGTGACCTCGGATGAACAAAAATCATCCAAATGATGTTAAATCTGGCAAAACTAGAGATGCCAAATACAGCAAATACGAGAAGTGAATTTTTTAACAATGACCCACGTGAATGGGTTCCCAAACACTGGGCTGGGGAGCTGCCAAAGGTTGATGATGATATTCTGGATGTGACCACGTTTTTAAGTTGTATAGACTGTAGGTTTTGACTGATGAATTACCTTACTTTTTAAACATTTTCATGTGTTATATGTAGAGCTCGCTCCACTCGCTGATAAATTTGAATGCTTTGCCCTCAAAGACTGTCACCTCAGTCATATAAATATACGAGGACACTGCTACCGAAATTGTCTGAAATAAAATCGCTTGCAAAAAAGACCAAGGCAGCTGTAATTGGAATCACAGAGTCAGGGCTTGACAACTCTGTTAGCGATACACAAGTAAACATGGATGTTACTGTCTAATACGTAATGACCGAGGCAGGCCTGGCAGAGGAACATGTGCATACATTAGAAGTGGCATTCAATGAAAGGGACGATTTATAAAGTAAAAACATCGAAGCGGTATAGTTTGAAATTTTCTTTCCAAAATCCAAACCAACCCTTATGAGTATATGATATGATAAAACCACCTAAAGACTCTCTTTTTATCTCATTTTGAACCGAATGCCTCAAACAGTTCAATGAAACAAAGAAAAAGACTACAAAGAATATTGTAAGTACAGAATTAAAACACAAAGAGAAATAACTAAAGCAAAATCAGAAAGCTTCAGAAATAAAATCGAAGAGAATAGAAGTAATCCTAACAAAGTATAGCAATGTTTAAAATCTCTTGGGTATAGTGGTAAATCCAAAGCACAAACCAAGACCATTTTGAAAATGTACGATCGGGTAAGTTATGTTTCAGACCAAGTTTTAAATCATTTTAATCAATATCTTACGAATGTAGCTTAAACTCTGGTATCAAAACTCCCATCTCCGCCAAAAAAATTCAATACCGATTCTCCCTTTTTCATAAACTACTATAGAGATATTTCTCCAAAGCCTTTTAGACTAAAGAATGTAACTGAAGATTTTGTATTAAAAAATTGTCTCAGTTGAACCCTTTCAAAATTACAGGGTTGGACAAAATTCCACCTAGATTTTTGAAAGAAGGTGCCAACATTTTGAAAGTTCCAATGAACCACATCATTAATGTTTCAATTTCATCAAACACAGTTCAGACGACTTTAAGGGTGCCAGAATACAACACCTACATAAGAACAGCAGGTTGGATGCAAATAACTACAGACCAGTAAGTATATTAAATGCCGTTTCCAAGATCTTGGAAAGGACAGTCTTTACACAGCTGGAGTTATATGTAACCAACAGCAACCCACTGTTGAATTTTTAATCAGGTTTTAGAGATACTTATCTCACTCTCCTGTCTTATTCATTGACAGATTACATAAAAACTGGAATACCCAAAGGTAATTATGTTGGGATGGTAACCCTGGATTTACAAAAAGCGTTCGATACAGTGGACTGTAATTTACTTTTTTCTAAACGTAGTAACATGGGAATTGGGTGTACTGATTGGTTTTGATCCTATTTGCACACATGAAAACAAATTTTAACCGAAAATGGAGTGGAATTAGTGCCTGTAACAATAAATTGCGGCGTCCGTCAAGGGAGCATAGCGGGTCCGCTTTTGTGCAAATGCTATGTAAATGATATGCCTATGAGAATTAATTAGAAGCTACTGCTTTATGCAGATGATAGTGCACTATTCATGCCAGAAAATTACCCATTTGCCATTGCACAAAATCTGACTTCGGAATTAAACTCTTGCCATCAATGGCTAATTGATAATAGACTTCCATCTTGGGAAAACTGAGGCTATGCTGCTGGGTTCCAAAATAAACTGAAAACAGTTCAAAGTTTAATGTAACAATATCAAAATCAAACGGGCAAATTCAATCACTTACCTAGGTTCAATCATAGACAAAACGTTATTTGGCAAAGAAATGGCTAACAACATAGTCAAAAAGTCAAATTCGAAATTAAAATTCCTCTACAGACATGCTTCATCCCTTACAAAACAAATGAGGAACACTCTTGCTACAGCCTTTACACGGTACCATCTAGATTGTTCTTGTTCATCTTGGTGTTCCGGATTAACTGAAACCTTAAAGAAAGAACTTCATATCATTCAGATTCTTGTAACAAGATTCATTCTAAACAAATGACCGAGAGACCACATAGGGGGAGAAAGAACTCCGCAGCATAGGCTCACTCAAGGTGGAAGACAGGGTAAAACAACTTAAACTTAACCATGTCTTTAAAATCTTCAACAACAATGCTCCAGCCTACATGACCAATAGGTTTTATCGAATTTCAGGCATCCATAACCATGAAGTAAGAAACCACTCCCTCAACTTCTTTGTCCCTCCAGTATCAAACAAACTCGAAAAACACCCAGTTTCTTCTACACAGGAATTACAGAATGGAACAAACTACCCTCGAACAAACTATCCTTATATATCAAAACAATTAACAATAAAACACCTTTCAGCAACACATCAAAAACCACCCTAATGAAGAAGACTTGCGAAGAGAGAACGATAGCTTTACTCATTATTAATCTGGAATAATTTAGCATGCGAAGTTTATTTACTTTTTAACAACTAGACTGTGAAAATACTGATGAGGATTATTAAATGAAATATATTCAAATGATCTCATTTTAATGAAGAGTATATATATTTTTTATCTATTTATTTTTATTAGATGGACTCCAATTAACATAACCAGGCTCTACAGCCCGCTTTTTTTTGGGGGGGGGGGGGGTATCCGGGTGCTGGCCATAATTTCCCAGTTATTTTTTAACTATTATTGTCTTATTCTCAATTCGGTTAAATAGTCATGATAATACATGTACATTGAGCCTTTGTACAAGTCTGCATTTCATTTTTGAATCTGTGTCTGAAGTTTTAATATGTAGCTTTATTTCATTGCTTACATAACGAAACCAAATCACTGTGCTTGTATGTATTCAGTTATTGTATAAGTGTATATTTTATTTAAGTCTGTGCCTGAAATATTTATGTGTATTTTATGTTAACAATTCGTTAGCTTTTATTTACACTGTTGTACTGTTCATGTGGAGTCTTGTACACAATTATGGATACGATTTCGATGTAATACTATCTCGATGTGTTATTTTCACCTTGGCTTGCACGAAATAAAATGAAATGAAATCAAGCACCTCCGTATTGAAAAGGGCCTAATTTGTCCCAGATGAGGCTTTCTATGAATATAGCTTGTGAATCAAACACTCTGCGTAGGCCTATATTTATGTTGTCACACGAATTCATTTTGCTTTCTCTCCCTCTGTGTCCGAATCATTTGCTATCTGATATATTGGGCACACAAAGAATTTCGGCAAAAGGTTAGAACATTTGTCAATATGTTCACTGAGCTGAATTTGTCGTGTCTCAGGCCCCCAGTGTCTCTTGTCTGTGGACTGCCATGCGCCTGCGTTGCCTGTAGATCATATGGGGATCTCTGTGTGTGTGTTTGTGACTTCTCCCCGGAACAAGTGTTGCACAGCAATACACAATCCCCAAGCCAAGAAGACACAGGAAAGTTGACTTATGTGCCATAACAACCAACTGACCGACTAACTAGCTAACAAACTTACTGACTGGCTGCATCGATCGACTGATCAATCGATCAATAATCAAATAAAATAAAATTACTTACAAAACACACCAAAACTTAGTAAAATGTGTATAAGATTACGTATTTAGATTAGACCTAGGTTGGGTCACTCACCGAATTTCAAGGTTACAGAATTACGTATGTAAAATTGGTTGCAGAATCGTTTAAATGTTGTTCAGGGTCTATATCCTGGGCCTGTGGATACCATTAAACATTAATGGGGAAGTATGTTTGGGGTGTCTTTGGTGTTGTTAATTTTGATCTTGAAGTCGAGGTCACAGGCGTAATGCTGGTTTATATTTGAAAAGCGGTGCATTTTGGTATCATGGTTACTATTGAACAGGGAAAGGAAATTATATATGTGGTTTCATTTGGAGCTGTCACATTTGACCTTTAGTGAACTTGAAAAGTCAAATCACGGCCAGAGTTTGCTGTACCACATATGGGCATCCTATGAAGTGACTATGTACCAAAGTGGGCAGCTGTAGGTGTTATGGGTATGGGAAATATTGCTAAGATAACAAAAGGTTAAGGTTAGGGTCTTAGCGACCTAATTTTGGGGTGCAAAACATTCGTATTCTATGACGTGTTCATAAACCGAATTTGGTAGCTGTAGGTGTTCGGGTATAGGATACTCGACCCGGACAAGTTCAATTAACTTTTGGGGTCAACGGTCAAGGTCACAGTCCCTAAATTCTGGTGAGCGAAACATCCCTATTCTATGGAGCAACTATCACACACACACACACACACACAAAAACAATTAACTGACCGACTAAGGTGCAGGTGTTATTGTACATGAATTAACGTCCGGACAAGCTTTGTAGAAAGGATGACAGGACGGACGGCCAAGGTGGAAACTGATTGCTCCCAGTGGATGCTAAAAATATGACTGTGGATCAGTCAAAATCGATGACACACAAAGGAGTGCACTGGTGTTTAGATTTATTGACAGTTTTAAATACTGTTTCAGCTTCTCTGTGGTTATGTACACAACCCAAACAAAGAGAAATCATTTTATTGCCTTAACATTGGGCATACTGATTGTGAGGTTTTGAAGTGTAAAATGGTGTTCTCTTTACAACGTCTTATAATAAAATTACAAAACGAAGTTTGTATATGAGACAGCAAAGAAAAAATGTAAATTGAAGTCTCAGATGAGACATATGGTCTTTGGCAGAATTTCCAGATATTATGCATTCTGGCTTGTAATAAACTTTAACGAATTGTCGATGGAATTGACCTGAAGTTGCAACGTCATCAGAGCAAGGAAACTGCGCTGGAAACACTTTGAAATATAAAATACATATGCCAATCTCACAAAAACTTAATGTAACTTGTTCCATTTGTACCCCGTGACCTAGTGTGGTTAATCAGCAAAGATATTGCCGTTGCATTTTTTAAAGTTGAGATTACACACAAAGGGCAACAAAAACGTTTTAATAGATTTGGCAGACAGTTTATTGCTGCATAAATCAAAGATGGCTGCCAATCAAACAAATGACCATGTCTAGACTGCTCATTATTATTCTGCATTTATTTCAAAAGTTATTTTTGTGTTTTAAGGGTTTTATCATTGTTTTACACAGGTATCAATAGAGAAGGCCACGTTAGTGGAATTATTTCACAATAATTCGACTTCACTGCTATATGATAGGCTGTCCAAGTGCTAGGAGATAAAGGTATCCAGTTTGTTAGCGCGAGTTATTATGCAATGCAAGAACAAAACTTTAACGTACAATATAGGTTGATTTGCTGATGAAAAGGTATGCTTACCAGCTGGTATATCTGTGCATCTCGGTGAGTATGGCACTTTCGTATGGAATGAATATGGTTTAGCCCTCAAAGGTGTCATAAAACTATGTAACAAATCACAAGTAAAGCGAGAACAACATGGAGGGTCTCCCCTGTTTTCACTAGCTGTGGCCAAAGAAACAAGAAGCACTGCCTGCTGCATGGAAGGAAGGGTTTCTATAAAGTTCATAATCTACGAAAGGGGCATCATTAATGTGTATGATATGAATCCATTTATGTGTCACAACATAAGCTTAGGTTTCATTGGGCTCAAAAAGATCGATAGCCGATTGAGACATGTTAAAACATTATCAGACATCCATATATCTTGTCAGCAAGAAATGTGGTACCTGATCTCTAGCCCACAAGAGTCTGCATAAGGAAGTCCTTCACGTAGAAGAAATAAATCAGCAATAATATGACTAAACACAACCAAGAATCAATTTGTCTCAATTAACAACAATCGACGAATGCTCTCTGAAGTTTCTCACGCGAACCCAAGCAAAGCAGTATGCATGTTTCAATCGATTATCGATCTTAAGCCCTCCAGCACGAAGTCTCCAAATTTGATAAAATAGACACGGGCAACAGTGACAAGCCATTCTTTGGAATAGCTCATCTGCTTGCCTGGCAGTGCTCATACTTTAGGTTGCTTCATTGCTACAGTCGCGTGAACTGTGGTGGAAATTGCCAAGCCTCTAAAGGTTAGCATAGCTCTGGCTAAGACACACGTGAGCTGGAACTACTGCTGGGTGATAACACAGAACAAAGGGGCACATATTGAATGCGATTTGTAGACCAAGTTTCTAAACAGCTATGACTGACTCAGAAACAGCAAGATGGCTGGCATCAGACAAGAAATTGACCTGGCAGATCACAACATTACACAGACATTAGTGTCTTTGGCGACAGTGAATCAGAGGGTGATTTTCAACCTCTCAGCGAGAGGCATACCCTTTATTATATGGGCAAACGCCTCTGACATTAGTGCTTTAAGAAATCATTTCATGTGCATTTCCGCTGGTTTATCGCCATCCCCTCCCCGCGATCGTCATGCAACATCCGCAGGAGAGAGGGAATGCTTTAATGAGGTCTACCAATGGACCAGGGACCATGATGCATGCCAGGAATAGAAGCGCCACTGTCGTTGGATCCTTGATGCTATACTTTTGGCCTACCTCGGTGGCTATTTTGGATGCATACATCGGTTAATGTTGAATGATCCCAGTTGGCATCTAACTTTTGGAGGAAAAATCAATTAGTGAATGAGGTTTTCATGGTGGCCATGTTGACTGCATGCAAAAAAGTACACTTTGTCTCCTTGAATTTGTTAAGATTTATGAGGAAGTTCTGAAATCAGTTGACCATCGATTAAATTGGAATCTGTGACGTCTTCTCTGTGAAAAGTTGCCCTCATGCAAAGAGTTTTCATATTGCTGTCAAGACCTCTTGTGCTGGTGTTATTCATGTCAATACCTACACTTGTATTTTTAGAAGGTGCCTGCTAAAACAATGACAACTAGTGTCAAAATATTCGCCACTGTCTTAAGCCTGACAATCGAAGAAATCGTCTTCTGATTTGGACACCTCCAAAAGAAAGGGACTGCAGCCCCCGACATTTTAGCAGATGAGATTTCTACATGTAAATGAAAACATCACTACTTTGAGAGTGGAATAATAACTTTCGGACAATAGTGAGAAATTATCCTATGTAGGTTTTCTAGTTTTTTTGTAACGTTAATGTTGCTATACAGTGCGCAGGTTTCGTGAGAACAATGTCATCTGAGTTTGTTGTTGTTTAGCTGACAATTTTTGGTTTCGGGTTTTACCAATAAACGGCACTGCATTTCTTTGTACACGCCAGTAACTCAGTTGACAGTTTTTCAAACCAACATGCCAACCATATGTTGAAAGTTCGATTACTCTTGTCAGCAGTAATTAATAAAAAAAAACCTAGACTGTTGACTGCTCAGGTACAGCACAATGCTTTGATCTGTCAATGTGCATTAAAGTTTCTTAATGTGAAACTGGTAACGTATGCACAAATTTATCCTACACTTGTAATGCATTTCCGGGCTTTCAAGCTGTTTACCCATGTTTCATGAATGTTGTCTTTATGACGTTGTTCTGGATGATGATTCATATATCTGGTGCGTTTTCCTAATATATTGTATAACCATCTTTTATGTATGTGTACAAATGGAACCATTAGTGTAATATGCTATCTGCCCGTCCATTATTCTCGAAGTTTAAATATTGTTATACAAGTTTTGAATGAAAACGTTTCTTTGAGACACGACAAACCAGCTTAACGATGAAGCATTGTCCCCTTACAAGCGTCCCATTTATTTGTCTGTGGCGCCTGTAGCAGCTCCAGTGAACCCAATGCCCCAGTCTAGTCATACACAGCAAAAGAAAAATGTAATGGTATCGAATATTTTGAAAAGAAACTGTCCCTTAAGATATAACTTTACATGGACCTGCAGAATGGTCGTTCAGGAAGCGACATAATATTCTTTATTTTAACATCATGTTGCAACTACTTGTCAAACATTTTAAGTCCATGGTATGACCACTATTCAAAGATCCCAACTTCGTATACAATTTTCAAAAACTCGAAGAGAAAGGGGAAAATTGTGAAATTTTACCCAGGCAAATACAATTCCTTCATGATTTGTGACATGCAATGGCGGAAAAGCGGTATTTTAAATTGATCCACTCAAGCCTAGAATTGCAACTTCACAGATAGGCCTACAACCCAAATCCAAAGATTGTAAACGCAAAATTCTAAATATTGTTTTCTTTTTGCCAAATACTAACTTACAAGTAAGAGTCAGAGACTCAAAGAATACTGGGATGCAAAGAATGACATGCACTGTGTCTTCAATAAAACCACACCTTCGGAGATCAAAGCCCGCTGCAGAACATAGCCTGATAAATTCTGATCAAATATTTGAAGTACATTACATGACCACTATATTAGCAGATCCCAACATTACTTACAATTTCTAAAACTCAAATTTCTATGAGAGAATGGAAACTTTACAAGCTTATAATTTTACAGATGCATCATCAACAGACTCTTTAGCAGCAAAAAAATCCAAATTTTACCCAGACGAGTTCAATTTCATCCTGACGTGTGTAGCAGGCAATTGCGGAAAGGCTATAAGCAATTAAAATAGATCCACTCGAAACACTTTTAAATTTCATAAACTATGTTGTTTGGACTCTAGATGGTGATATTTTTAGGCCAAGAGATATTTTAACAGTTGGTGCACGCATAAATACCTTGTTATGAACCTATGCGCATGGAAATAAAATAACCATGCACATAGGTTCAAAACAAGGTATTTTTGACTCTGCATGTACTGCCAAGAGACATATTGTTTCTTCTTTTTCTTCTTCTTCTTCTTCTTCTCCTTCTTCTTCTTCTTCTTCTTCTTCTTCTTCTTCTTCTTCTTCTTCTTCTTCTTCTTCTTCTTCTTCTGCTCCGCTTTGGTTTACGTACAATTACTCTACACGAAACTTACTTAAACTTGCTACCATTTTATAACAAGATAAGGACTACCTTAGAATAGTATTTGGATGACCGTTGCCTACTTCATAATGGCACAGAGCCATATATAGTAATCTGATTCCCATGCTATACGTCATGAAGGATTTGAAAAGGCTTCCCGAAACTTCGCCTTTCCTCACAAAATACCAGGCAGGGGTATGCCATTTTATGAGGCGAGCCTTGAACAAATAGGGGAACTGTGGTGCAGTTAATATATATTTTTGTCCGTGCTGTTGCCTGCTTAGTGTGACGATTAATGTGATAATTACGCTTGTGCATCACTCAGGTGATAAAGTACGGGACCTTTACAAACATTTTAAAGGAATCAAATGCATTATCTTTAAGAAAAAGATAAAGGCTGGCTGCGCCACGCCACAGCAGCTCTGCAGTCAACACTCACCGTCAATTTTTAAACGCTTTTGTTTTGAATAATTTAGCTTGTTGCATGTTACACCATCTTTATTTGTTTTACTGTATGCCCTGTTATTCGTTCAATCAGGTCTAGTTATATCATGTTATGCAGTGTTTGAGATATAATTTATCTTGTTGTCGGCGAAAATAGCAAACTTTTTCTGCTAATGTTTCTTGTATCAAAAACCGAATTGAAGTAAAGATTGAATTGAATTAAATCTGGTAAAATCCATCTAAACTTTGAGAAGTATCTGAAAATTAGAATGCGTTGTTCAGTCATTTTGTCTTGACTAATATATGCGCACAAAATATAAAGGATGGGCATGCCATTGTTTTTAGGCGAGCCATGAACAACGGGGAAAACTGGTGTGTTATCGGTCACATATTGTATTTTCTTGTCCCTGTTATTGCCTGTTCATGGTGACAACCACATACCGTGTTGATTGGATACCTGCATTGGTTTGGTATGGCGATGAGCTACCACAAGGACATTAATGTGGACAGTGACTTAGTTACCAGAGTTCTAAGAAAAGGTTATAGCAAAACTCACTGGCTCATACTGCTGAAGCTGGAGCATAGATAATTGGTTACAACAAGGAGCCCGGAAGATCAAATACACCTTTCAATACCAGAACACTTTGATTTGAAATATTGAAACAAACATTTACACAAAGGCCCCTCAAGGAAATAGCTGCAAAAGAACTGACCTCCACAAACTGATACTTGATCATCAGTCACACGTACAGCGGTTTGCTGTGCCCAAGGAACCCAGATTTGCTGAGCACTAACCTCAGGTGATCCTATGTTTAACTTTATCTATATATTCTGCAATACATGACACTCATCATTCTCTATGTACTTAAAAGATTTGTATTATTTGTAAGTTGCTGGCTAGAAATTAACATTATCTTACACCCGTGCATTTTTCAGCCCCGATCAAGAAAACTGTCTGGTATAGGGGTTCTGCACTTCTATTAGACTATGGCAAATTAAATCACAAAAGAAGTGTTCTGTGTGTGTTTTAAAAGTACATTTGTTTTCCCAGGCTATTGCGAAACTTTTCTGGGTACCATACTAGCTGAAAGGGAAACATTTTGGCAAATCCCCAGAATGTCATAAAAAATCCTCTTGTATAGAAAAGCGTATGTAAAGGTTGATTCTCCGTAGATTTCTTTATTCATTTCATTTAACTTTAATATTTGTATCTTATACTAACAGCATGATAAAAGAGTACACAGCATTGACACATTTGCCCAGATGTAAGCACGTGACCACTGCATTCGTAATACCTTTTAACATTGTAGTTGTCTTCATCCTGTTTTAAGCTTTCAGGAAGTGTATCTTATATCGCTATATCTTAGTGTGTCACCGAATATTAATTATCTTCAGTGCGAATGCTATGAGACCCATCGGGTGTTCGTGTCGAGGAGGTGAACACTGTTCAGGCTGTACCAGGGAAAGAACAACGTAGGCTTTGCCTCGGTTCATCATCAGGACAGCAGGCGTATTTACTTTTTGTGTAACAGTGTTTTTGATTGGACAAGAGGCAAGTTCTTAGGAGATATTAATGGTCTACCAAAGTGTCTTGCAAGCCAAATAGAAAGCCACTAATGTGGTCATTCTCCAATGCCAAACAAGGACGTATCTGTATAGCAACTATAAAACAACATTGGAAAGAGTCCATGTACATGATGTAATATGTAAAAGAGGCTTGAAGTGCACTAGTCAAGTCCTAGGAGTGCACACATTATCTATAATATGTAAACGGCTAGCACCGTAAAAGCGAGAGGAGCTTTTATCCTTATGATTTTATGTGCATCTTTATACTCCCGTGCGCCACCTGACGGCCAGTGAAAATGCGGGTCAAGACAAAACGCGGACAGATAACGGAAAGGATTGACGTATGGGCGACAAGACAAAACGGCGATTGAACAATATGTGTAATTGGCACAATGTCCACATACGTGTCTCGTGCGACAGAAGATCGAAATAAACAAAACAAGTACATCACACCTCCTTATTTGCTTGTCATTATTTTAGAAAGAACATGAAGAAAAACAAAAAATACATAATACATGTAAATTTTTAAAAAGTAATCAAAAGCTAACTTTCAGCAGCATGAGAACTAAGGTGTATTCCTTTTCAAGTGCTATTCATGTATCAGACGATTATTTTCAATTTATGTCCATTAAATGTTGTTCAATAAAACAAAAGAAGCTATAGGCTATCTTTAGTTGGTTAAGGGGTGCCAAGTGTAACATGAATTTTGTGGCTATTTTGCTTCATTTCGTGGACGAAATCCGTAAACTCTAACAATTTCTTCCACAGAATTGTTAAGTTTATCAATTTTGTCCACAGAATCCATATGTTTATCAATTACGTCCACAAAATCGAGTAAAGCTACCAATTTTGTCCACAAAGTCGTTAAAACCTACCAATTTTGTTCATAAAATGTCCTGTAAGTCTACCGCTTTTGTCCACGAAATTGAAAAAAAAAAAAAACAACTTAGGATTCTGTAGAAAATCCATATCGATTCTGTCAACAAAATTGTCAGTCAATTTATCAGTTTTGTCCACGAAATTCTAATGTGAAATTCACAGAATTGAACAAGTTTTGACGAAATTGTATCCTTTATACCATTATGTGGACAAAAGTGGAAAAGAAAATCACGAAATCCAATCAGTTTCACACAATTCATTAAAGCCTGTTGTTTCATTTCTGTGCGCATAGTTTTGAATTTCATCCACAAAATGGTATAAGGTTTTCACTTTTGTGTGCAAGTTTGTTATTTCGTCCACGAAATCGAGCAACCTTTCAATTTTGTCCAAATTATTATGACGAAATTCAAATCATCCTATCGATTTTGTTAACGGAAACGGTATTCAGTTCACAAAATCCGATAAGATTTATCCAGCTTCCTGCACAAATTAAAAAGAATGGCATTGGGTGCACAGAATCGCAATGAAATCCTACGAAAATGTATGAAGCCACAGAATCGTTATGGTGGTTATTTTTGTGAGTTCCTACAATGATTTGTAGAGGGCATTGGCCATCGGGCACCACGTCTCGCAATAGGCTAAGTCATGTGCCGCCGTGACGATAGGCCTAGATACTATATTCCTTGAAATATCATTTATAAACGAGCAAGACTTTAGGTCTTAAATATGCTTATTTATCAAGAAATTTGAAATTCCGCAAATTGTAGCTTGTTCTTGAAGTCCAGTATCACGCTCACCATTGACCTCAGTGACCCAAGACCCGGGGTTAGTGACAGCACAGGCCACTGCGGCCCACCTAGCTACATCGTGGAACAGGTCATGGCTAAGTCGTTAACGTGAGTTTATTTGACTTTCAATTTCTTTTCTAAGTGTAGGTATAGCGATCCGTGAGGTAGTCCTAAATCCTGATAGCTTCAAAATTTGCTGAAAAGCCCATTTCTACGTTCGTTTGTTTGTTTGTTTCTCCCTTGTCTGCAAAGCAGGCGTTATTTCTCCAGCGATATAAAATTCGGAATCAATAAAAGTCGAGCCTCTCCCATAAGGCAAGTTTCTTCCAAGAGTTCTATAAATATAGGAGTGTGTCGACTTAGCTCAGACCGGTGAACTGAGGGCCGGCACAAAAATTTTAGTGATTCCTAGGTTTTCTGCTTTCTCGCCAACACGCAAAAAGGTGCGTAAATTCATTCTTTCTTTATTTATTTCTTTCTTTCTTTCTTTTTCTTTCTTTCTTTCTTTCTTTCTTCAAAAAGTCAGTGGGCCTACACTCTTTCAGGCAGAGGATGGTAATGAAAAAGAGTATTATGTGTAATCCCTTAAGATGTCTGCCTGTCCGCCATCCTTGGCCATCACAAAAGAAAAACAATGAAAGTCTTCACTAAAAATTACTTGTCTCTATTTTACTCTACCACTTTACAAATACAAAGGAAACTCCAGACAACTTTTCACATTATTATAAGCGTAGCACGCAACGCGTAGGGTTTACAATCATACTTTTCACACAATCTCGCTTACGTTGCTATTATAGTTTTAAAGAATTGGGATAATGAAAATGACATAATAGGATTGAATATATCATGTAAATCACGATTTGCCTTTAGCGTTACTATTTACAGACTTTTTCAAGTCAAAACTTCTTGTGTTGTATTTAAATATTCACAATTTTTCACAAGTTGCGTTCAACACTATTTCCAGAAACAAAATTTGCCCAGGGGTAATTTTTATAGGCCTATGTGATTTTAACCCTATCCTTTACAGACTGCTGTTTTTTACAATGTCGGGAGGTCCCGGTACCTTGGTACGGAAAATAAAATACCCCAGTATGGCAGCACGGAAATTAAAACCCGTACCCCTCCCCTAAAGTTTAATCAAAGAAAACGGGGGGCTGGGGGGGGGGGGGAGAAGTGAAAGAAAAAAAGGAAAGAAAAAATAAGACACTGAAAAATATAGACCTATATATTTGGGCTAAGATTAATATATATAGGAAGATAGACTACTATAAACTTAAAGTGATCAATGATGTGGTGAAGCTACCCTAGCGTATAAAGATTTACAAACGATAAATCCGGGTGGGGGGGGGGTTGTTTTGTTTTGTTTTTTATCGGTTGTTTTCACTTCACAAACTTCCAATGGTACAAAGCTGAAATGAAGAATAAAATACGCAGCGTGTTAACGAAACGAAACGCGCGCACACACAAAGCAGAGGTTTAAAAGCCAGGGTAAGAATGACGAAACATTAGTCCGGTAGTTTTTGGAGAAAAAAATTTAATGTAATTTTCAGTAAATTTAGAAACTGTCAGAGTGTAGCCTATATTTAGCATAGAAACTGGTTTCATAGTCAAAGAAAACTCATGTTGATCGATTGAAGCTTTTCCCCGATGGCAAGCGGACCGCTGCCTGAGCACTGCAGTGCTCAATGAATGTGAAGTATGGCGAGCGCACTTACACGCGTTACGGGACTCCACTTAACTCACAGACACAAGCTAGAATTTGCTGAACTTTACATATCTGGATAAATAGGCATAGTAAGACCAAAAAGTTTGTTGGTTTATGAATTATACTTAAAGGAATATTGTGCCGTCTGTGGACTTTACAGTTAGGGACGGTATGGAAGATATCGAGGGTACGCAGTTAGGGGTCCGCATTTAAGCATTGGTTCCGCGGTCCGCATCCGCATCCGCGTCCGCATCCGCGTCCGCATTTTAGTATGTATGGACGTGACAATTCAGCAAGCTGTGGATTGACAGGAGACTGTCAGCGTTATGTACATTGCACACTGGCCAATATTGAATGAAATTCTGAATGTTGCTTGTCCCGTTTTTATTTTTATTCTATATTTTTTTCTTTTAGGCCTATTAGGCCTATCCTTTAGTTTATTTTTTTAGGCGTCGTCATGGGTCTCTGATGGTATGAAATTCTACGCTGTTACACTTGGCACGCTAGGTTTTAAAACGTCACATTTTACCAATTTCGTAGACAGAATCGATAAAGTTTTTCATTTCCGTGTGTTTTAGACTTTTGTTGACAAAAGTGAAGTAGCTAATGCGATTTCGTGTAAGAAATCGAGAAACTTATTGATTCCGTTGACAGAATTGTATCACCGTTAGATTTCTGTGAACAAAACTGTTATGCTCTTACAATTGTGTGCACGAACTCGAGTAAGATGTGTAGGCCTATTTAGTGAAATGTTCTTCCAATTTCGTGCGCAAAATTGGATAATTTATGGATTACGTGACATATTTTTCGATTTTGTGCACAACTTTTGATCAAAAATCGATTTCGTGGACAAAATTGGAAAGCTTTTAAGATTTTGTTGACGAAATTCAAAACCTTGCCCAATTCTGTGAATGAAATTGATAAATTTAAGGATTCTGTGGACAGAATTGATAAACTTACCGATATTGTGGACGAAATCGATATCTTTAAAAATTCTGTAGATTCCAATTTTCAATTTCGTGGACGAAATTGATAAAAGCTTACTCTTTTGTGCACAAAATTGATAAAGTATTACAATATGCACAGAATTCAACAAGCTTGTTGGATTTTGTGAAATATCTTCAGTTTCGTCCACAAAATCGTAGGAGTAGTTTAATTTCGTCGTGGGACTTCGATTTTGTAATTTGGTCTTACGATTTTGTGAATTCTGTTATGATTCCGTCAACGAAAACGATAAGTATTACGATTTCGTGCACGAAATTGATGATGTTACATTTGGCACCCCATACATGGTGTTCAAATGTTTCATTCTTGTCGAGTTAGACCCCCCCCCCCCCCAAGCTTGCTGTAGCTGGAGAGTTTCCCATGTGATATCATTTCAGAGCCTACTTTTGGTGCAAAGTGCTGAAAGCAAAGTTGAAGACCATCAGTGAGAACCAGAGAGGTAATGCAGTTTTGGCTTAAACATAAATTTAATCAAGTTTGCAGACATTTTTGACCTTATTTCATTTCAACATAAGTCCACTTCAGCATTTTGTCCATTTGACTATTTGTCATGTCGCTAATTTGGCTCAGTCGATCATTTCTCTGTCGACGTCATGTCGTACACCCATCAAAATATGGCAACCACTTTGCGTTCAGAACTCCGAAGTTTAGTCCACGCACCCGTAAGGTGCACAACGATGCAATGTCATTCAAACCTGGAATCTGAACTGTGTACTACTTAAAAGATACAAAACCAACAGTATGTGCACTGCAAAAATCTTGGACGCGAGAGATCAACCTCATTTGTAATCAACACTATACACTCTCCATGGTAGGATCACAGTTCATATATAAGGCCTACGTGCTTAACCATTAGAACTGGCTTGCACTCGCTAATACGTAGTACTTAGGCATAGCCTAAGATGCGAGCGTCAGCATCATTAGCCTGGTTCCTCGTTCCAATCTCCATTCAACATGACATTTTAATCAATCCGTCCTTCCAAGCAATTTTTCACAACAGGTGTTGCGCTGCTCGGGCAACTGGCCAGAAGTTGATTATTGCTACAATGTCCAGTATTACTGCGATTTCAACGGGATATATATTCTAAAGTACTAAAATTGGAAACTAAGTTACAGGCTGCCTGAAAAAATGTTCAAAACTGTATTCAGTGCGAATTTATTTTATTATTGCCCAGAAGGCCATGCTGTTGATGGAAGCAATCATTTCAAGATGGCACCGCTCAGGGAATGGTGACATTTCATGGGTAGGCCTATACCACAAGAAAGGTATATCTGTGAAATACCATGCACTCTTAGGCCTACGTTCTTTTCTACACGCCCACACATAGCCAAACGAGCTTGCTGACGCTGGGTATAACTTCAAAAAGTGCACAAGAAGTGCCCTGAGCAGGAGTGAAGTACATTTGGAGTACGTTCCCTTCTATGGCACTTCCACAAAAATGCACTGGGTGCAAATAAAGTGCGTAGTACCTTGGGCAGAACAAACCTATCTATCCTATAGTCTTTCTTTTTGTTACACACTGTTCCACAAATTTAATCACTATGCCCAAGATCTCTGTATCCCCATTGAAATAGTGTGATAACCTGTGGCAGAGACGTAGTGGGTACGGAGAGTGATTATTGGAATCTCGTGCGAGCTGACATTGACAAAATGGCGATTTGGGGTCCCTCAGGGATATGATGTGAGTTGCAATCTGTAAGGCGTCCAGAAGCGACCCAGTGACTGCACTGTCTGCAGACATTATTTAGGTAAGACGCAACATCCACAACAAATATGACGAAAAATGTTGCCTTCGTTGCGATATTTATTTCTCTTAAGGTCACCGTCACCGCTCTTAAGTTTTTCTATTCTGCAAAAACCCATTTCCAACCACCGAGTGTGTTTGCCAGGCGCAGGTGCCAGCGAGGTTTTAACGTTGCGAGTCTGTGAATGGTAATAATTTATCACACTTTATTGACAATGTTTTCTGAACAGACACAAAGTATTGGCATAATTTCCTTACAGCCCGGTAATTTTGAGACTTTGATGCATGGTAAATAAAAATTGGAAATATCCCAGGATATATAAAAAAAGACAATGGCGCCACCCATGTGCGCATGCGCAGTAGGGGCTGACGAAGAAAATCATACCCATAGACTGGATACCAAGTACTCTTCTGATTTAATGATTAAGCATTCGATTATGTCATATATTCCCATGTACAAATGTGTTTATAGTAACAGCTCGCTGACGCTCCGTACTATGTTGTAGGCATAGCCTAAGATGCGAGCGTCAGCATTACAGAGTATCGATAATAAGGTCAGTGGATCAGGCACTGATGCAGTAGCACCTGGTCGTTAGACCCCTCTAGCGGCCAATTACTAAACTAGTCTAGAGGGGCAAGGCCATAGTACCTTGAACAGCTGAAGGAAATTATCTGCCATACAGCCTTTCTTTATGTAAGAAACTGTTATACAAATTTAAGTATTGCTCCCAAGATCTTTATATTGCCATTGAACTAGTGCTGCAGCCTGTGGCAGGGACGCTGTGCCCACAGAGAGTGATTGTTGGATTGTCGTGCAACAACACCAAATATGAGCAGACTTTGGCAACATGGCATTTTTGGGGCCCCTGGGGGATAAATGTGACTGGAAGTTGCGATCTGGAAGGCCCGAGAAGCGACCTGGTGACTGCACAGTGTGCAGATACTAGTAAGGTGAGACACAACATATAGTACATACTTTGGGATGTTTATTTAGGTTACCCTCACATCTGTCAGGTTTTTCTATTTTGGAGAAACCCATTTGCAGCCTCAGAAGCGAGTTTTTGCACGTTCCATCGAGGTTTTAACTATGCAAGTTGGTGAATCGTTATCATTCATTTATTGCACTCTATCGACAATGTTTTCTGAACATTTGACATAATTTCATTTAAGGCCGAGAAGTTTGAGACTTTGGTGTAAATAAAACTGCAAAATTTACCCGGGATGCATGAATAAGGCAATGGCTGCGCCCATATGCGTATGGGCAGTACGGGGTGATGAAGAAAATCAACTTCTTCGGCTAGATACTGAGTACTCTTCTGATTGGATAATTTACTGTTCTGTTATATCCTATATTTACATGTGTTTAAGGTAAGAGCTCGCTGACGCTTGCTATTAGTTCGCAAATTAAGTTGAATGTCATAAGCTTGTCGATCAGATAGTTCATTTCGGACCAGGATGTCCGTCCCAAAATAACGCACATCTGCAAATTGAGCACGTTTATCTCGACAGTCTCTGAGCATTATTTATACAAAGTTTTTATATGTTCTTTAGGAGCAGCTTCAATGTACATGAACCAGGACAGTTAAGACACATGGCATAGATATGTTAGGTTCCACTGGTCTAATGATGACTGTCAATTGATTGACACATGGAAATGAATAAAGTCCTTCGACATACCTCTTGTCAACGTGGGAAATGTGATTACTGCCCTGTAGTCGACAATGATCTGGACCGGGAGGTCCCCAGCGTGGAACAAAAAATTAACAATGAGCTCAGTAAACAATGCCAAGGATCAATTTGCCTCACTGAACAGTAACAAGAGGACGCAACCCAGCAATTTCCAGATGGCCCTAATAAATGCATCTTAATGTTTGTTTTCTTAAAGCGACTTCAGCCAACTGGCTCTATAACATGTGCGAGATAAAACAAGGCTTTGCGCATAAGTAACTTCATCTTAAAATAAGCGTTTATGTAATACGGATGACATTTATGTCAAGGTACTTGTATTCAGAGCAAAAAAATTAAGAAAACTTTTTTTATATTTGAGAGGAATTTTTCATACCAGTATGCCATCGATTGACTGTACACTGTGTGATTTTTTTTCTACTGAAAGTTATGCACAGACATAAAGATGTCATATTGCTGTGAAGGCCTCTTGTACCGGCACTGTTTTATGAAGGCATTGACGTACAATGTGTTGACACATGATACAGCGCATGCTAAAACAAGAATAACAACGGTCAAAATATTTGACATTACCTTATGATTCATAATTAAGGGTAGAGAATCATCTGGTAATTCCGAGACGTCCAAACGAAGAGGACTGCAGCTGCCTAGAATTTCAAAAGTGTGATTTCTACGTGTACATGAATATTTGAAAAAGTGTTCTAAGGAGTTTGTAATAGAACAATTACAACCTGTTGCAAATCCATACTCCTTTTCTGTGTATTTTTTTTTTTCTTTTTTTTTCCTGGCCTTTCTTTATGTCTATAGCTTATGCGTGTTGATGTAAAACTCAGTGTTTGTGTTTTACCAGTCATTGACCATTAGCTGACTTTGGTTACCAGTACTTTTCACCGAAATAGATATATTGAAGGCTTTTGTCATGCAGCCTGTGATCTTGTATCAATTATTGGCAATGTACTTAGCTGCCCTTTTATATATAACTTGCAACCTGTGCACAGATTTGCCCTGCATTTATAACGCCTTTCAAAGCTTTTAATATGCTTATCTTATGATTGCTGTCTTTTCCACATAGGGAGAACTAATGGCTCGTGCATCTATTATATCGTTTGTGCGTTGACCTCACATGTCCAGAAAAATTATATTTTGCTTACATTTTCTTCACTTAAACACTAATGAGTTTCATTTTGTCTTGACGTGTCCTACAAATTTTGCTGTTAATATCCATATATTGTTAGAAAGTTTGGCTGCAACAATTCAAAAGTTTTTGGACTTTCCTATTGCGCTACCTAATTTTATCTTTTAGAATCATTCTGTTTTGATATCCACCTTTCAGACATTTTCGGCTCAAATGTCACAAACTTGACCCATTATGTTGAAACATTAACTCAGAGCTTAATAGAGCTTTATGATTTGGAAACTTTCAAAGTGAGGAGTAGGTGTCATCATTTGGTTTGTTTTACATTTTTGGTGCTGGATGTCCATTGTTGCCGTGCTTGTCAGGATTTCCCTCGGTTTTTGTACAGGTGGTCTAGCTGCAACTGTTTATTTTACAATCACTGGGACTGAATATAATGCCCCAGTCTGTGTATACCTTAATTATACACTGGAAGATGTTTAACCAGGGACCTGCAATTTAGATATTATATATCCTATAGCAGGTCCCTGGTTTAACTAAGGTAAGCTATCCAGCTAGAAAGGGTACATACTGGTTCAGGGGTAAGCCAAATTGTTCTCATCTGAACTTGTACCATATAATTTAGTAACTATGTTCGGTTTGACAGGTATTCTTCCTTCACAATGAAACTCTGCATTTATAAGCAAAACTTTACTTATTTAGCTGATTCATCATTTGCCACGTCCATATTTATTCATTATTATGTGGGTTGTCTTTGCTGAATATTTAGCTTAGAACAAGGAGCCGCTACCCAGAGAGACATGTGCGAGTACAAGCTTCGAAACATGTTCTGAGTAGTTACCCACTGAATACCCTTTAATTCATTTGAACTAATACAGCCTATGCCTAAATTCTACAGATGGACGTGAGAAGTATGGACAATATTACTTCCATATGTATATAAGTTACACAGTGACAGGTTAGCTAATGGTGAGTTAAGAGTTCCGACTGCCGACTAGGGTGACTACCAGGAAGTGGTTCTGGACAAAAAGACACCAACGCTAATGTATTATTAGCATGTCTTTTCTTGTACAAAGTGCGATATATATTCATATTGTGTGGTACATAAGCCGATAAGGCTGAAATATCTGTAAATTACGGTTGCATCATAAGCTGAAGATAAATTTTTGATGAAATGCCCAGAGTGGTAATTTTACTTTCCCTTTTGTGGAAATAAAATGCAAAACCTATGGCAAGCCGTTTTTACATTTTTTACATTTAACCTAAAATGTTAGATATCCCAAATTAATTTCTGGTATACAGACCAATTGACTGCAAGTCTATTATAATGTGATTATTGCAACCAGACTACATTGAGCTGTGCATTTGGTTGCTGTACATTTATTATATTGATATGCATATATATATATATATATATATATATATATATATATATATATATATATATATATATATATATATATATATATATATATATATATATATACATATATATACATATATATACATATATATCTACATATATATATATATATATATATATATATATATATATATATATATATATACATATATATATATATATATATATATATATATATATATATATATATATATATATATATATATATACTTGTGATCATAAGGTCTATGACAAACACGGATCACGCACTCAAAAACGCGGAGTAAAGGTAAACTTCCTACTTTGTTCACAATATTAGGTGTAGGAGCACATAATGGCAAAACAACACGGGCATTAAATAACATGATACTTAATCAGGTTTATACCCATGCAAGCACTTATTATTCAAATTTGATCAAATAAAACCCGATTACTTTCACATTGGCATACGCATACATGTATTTGTGAATGACAAGGTGTGGTTAAAAGCTGATTGTTCATGGGGCGTTATCATGTCATATAATACTAACAATAGTCATACAGACTTTGTGATTTAAGATTCTGCAGACACGTTTAATGCAACCAATGGAAATAAATCCCTTTTAAATTTAAGAAGCGATGTAAAGTTTATTTTGTGGTCCAACTTGACAACGGCATGGTAAGCCCATATTACTGTCTCACACCGCAAATCCCTCACCTATAACAAAAAAAGTGTTAACCTAGTGGATGATATCTGAGATTTCAGAATTATCTGCGAATCAAGATGGAATTGCCAGAAGCTCTCTTTGGTTTTGCCTTAGATACACTTCATGTTTTGATTGTGTAGACTTTTCCGCACAAAATACCAAGCAGTGAGATAGAGGCTATTTCATGAGGCGATCCATGAACAAATAGAGGCAAGTGGGGTGCAGTAGATCATCAATTTTATTTTCCTCTTCCAGCTGTTGCCTCGTTGAATTGGCAGCCAAGTCCCATGTCGACCTGTTACCAATGTATCAGATACATGTGTTTCAAGAAAACGCTATGGGTTGAGCCCATTGTGCCACACCACTGGAGCATAATTGGTCGCAGCACCCTTCAAGGACACAATGAATGAGATGCATTTTAATGCCAGAACACTTTTTGAAAAATGAAAACATACCTTCAAACAGTGACTCACTGTGTCCCAGAAATCCTGGTTGTCTACGCACGTCCCGACTGATCACGTGCTTAAATTGATTCACCGATTCATTGACCACGTATTTAAAGGTTCTGCACAGCTAAGTAATTAGTTGGAATATAGAACTCATTGATTTACCCTTGCATCACATGATGTTAAAAAAAAATATATGTTTTAAGGTTAGGTCTGTCACTTCGTTATGAGAAGTGGAAGAAATGTACCTTATGGGGGTAAAAATAAGTTTCTCTCCCTCTAAACTACGGCGATAGTGTTGTAAGGAACTCCGGTAGCTGAAAGGAAGCTTCTGTAGGCAAAGCTGAGGTCATCATCAGCAGATCCTTGTCGATGGAAAAAGGATTATAGTCCTTCATTCAATGTACCGCAGTTCCCCCTGAATTTCATTAAGTTGTATATAACTTCTTAGAGATTTTCCATGGACAAGTTTATTCAAAATGTTCATTGTTGTTTATTTCAAAATAGGCCATTAGCTATAAAGTAATATTATCAATATATAAACATCATCACATGGAATTACGCCAGGGAGCAGGGAAGTTGTAATGAGGGGTAGATACAAATATACAGGTGTATGGCAGGTAGCTCTTTCGAACAAAAATTCTCAAGCCAAAACAGTCAAAATTCTATTAAATGGTAAATAGAGTTTCCAAAGTTGTTTCAGTTTTCAAATGTTGTAATGGTGCATCTACATAAATTGTTTTGTCATCGCCATTAGTCTCTTTTTGTGGAAACAGGTGAATATGAATATATTTTACTGATGTTGTTTAATGTAAAGCCTGGCCAGGTCACCAATCATATATCTACCTTGCTCTCCTGGAAACATCTCTAGCCTTTTGTACTAATTAGAAGTACTTTAATAAGACACGTGGAATATAACATTGTTATCGATATTGGGCAAGTCGGGTTATACACGAACATAAGCAATAAGTAATACGTTAGCATAGCGCCAATTATCGCCAAGAACATTGTCGAGATGTTCTTATATGGTTTCAGAAAGGAAGGTACTTGGTACTACCTCTTTTCCTGTCCCTCTCCCACTATTACTAAATCAAAATTACCTGTTTAATATAATGTGAATTTGGTTATTTTGCATATTTTGTCATTTGGGTTGTCGACATTGTTCTGCCATTGAAAACGACCATATGCTCCCAGCATAGCATGACTACTCTTGTATATACTGCCCCAAACATTTGAGATCTGCAAGCGTAAGCTGATCATTTCATATTTCTTTCTCGTCGACCATCATTTAAAACTATTAACGGTTAATTTACTAATAGTCACTCGGCATATTTTTCTCGTTGTTCGTCACTTTACCCAGCTGATTTTACCAAAACCGCTCACTGTGATATGCACATGCTTCCACTTTTACTCTTTTAGTGCTAATTACAAAAGACGCGTTCATTTAAATTACCATGATGGTTTCAAATTTCTCGTAAAAGGCTTTTCATTCAAGTACCAACATATCTCTAGCAGACAAAATACGAATGCTCTTCTAAGTGTCAGCAGCTTCCCTCGGCGCTCGGCACACCAAGGACATTTGGTGACTTAGTCTTATAGTTAGCAATCAAAGTATTAACTCATTCCACCCTATTTGACGCTTTTTCCCGCTAATATCTCAATGTCGTCATATGATTGTATAATGCTAATTCGGGGATTATTTTTTTTAACATTTTGTATGAAACTTGCATGAAAGATGATTCCAAATTATATGCCCATGGTTAACAGCTTTGCGCCCAGAGAGTGACAAGGAAAACTGTTGACTCGGTCTTCTATCAGGGTGGAAGGAGTTGATAATGCTTTGTCTCTTATATTCTTAGTGTGGATATGATTTGACAGATCGGCTCCAAGATAGGTAGGCACACAGACAGATAGACAGATAGATAACCCTGATTCCTTCCAAGTGTCATTTATTCCACGGTTGAAAACGTGCAACCTGTAAAATTTTAATGAACAAGACACTGACTTTGCTGACAACACATACTTTCAACTACTACTATGCACACAGTACCAGAAATGTCATCATAACAAAATTGTGTTGGGAGTTTACGAGTAAGCATTTGTTTCCTAAAAAAATCTCCTAGTCCAAATGTGTGGTTGTAGCACCGGTCTTCAATTGTCCAAAGTACTGAGAGATGCTCTAAAGTCAACAGTGTGTCCTTGTGCTCTGTTATTTCAGTTACTCTCTGTCCCATTATTCCAATGAGAAGATTCACCATAACCATTCCAATAAGAAGTATACACAGAACATACAGCATAGTCGCCAACGAAGGCACCATTGACTCTGTAAAATAAAGATCTTTAGGGGCTATCACAGCAAAGGAAAGCGTAAACGTCTCATAGAAACTTCTTGCAAATGTCGAAAACATCACGTCTTGACGCTGAATTGACGACGCGTTGCAAGAGGCGTGTGTATGCGGATTGAAATGCACAATGAAAAACGATGTAGCTATGCCGAAATAAAAGATACCAGCTACCCATAAAAACAAAAAAATATCCCATAACATTTTTTGGAATATTACCACTAAATGTGCGAATGGTCGATAAAGTTGACTAAAGAACATCAAAGACATAATACAAAACATAATATCCATCACTTCAAGGATGACCAGAAGTTTGTGACATTGACATTCTAAGCGATAAAGATGAATGAAAGTTGTCAGAATTACGGTTATTGAAAATCCAAACTGAAAAACTCTATAAAAATATGTAAAGGCTACGGGAAAGTTTTTGGATGCGGCATTCCTTGCCACGAGGATAAGTTTAGGGATATTTCTTGCGAAGGTATACAGGTCTTGTAAAATGTATGCAAATGATAGAAATAGTATAATGACATTGAGAGCCACATGTGGCGTCTGTAAATGGAGATAAAGTACAAGTTGTGTTATATAGAGCGTTGTAAAGACTATCCAGAATAAATGCCAAAGAAGCAACATATATTTGTATGAAGACATTTTACCGTTGATCCAAGTTTTTATGGGCTCTGAATTGAAAAAGTCCAGAGCGTCAGCTTTTTGTAGTTGCGCACGGTTTATATCTTTGAAGCACCATAATGGCGATGCTTTGCCATTACCGCCCACACGCTCATAATCTGACACATCGTATAACACATGTTTAAATACCGCACAATCGCGGACTGTAATTTTGTATGCGCCTTCAGTATTCATTATGGCCAATAACATACCAGGGCAGAATTTCTTTGCAGCTAAATCCAACGGTTTATTTCCTTCAAAGTTTTCAATTCCCAGTAAATGCTGCCTGCTTGATGGACCAGGCAATATATTCATAATTAGAGAATATATTTTTAAGGCATGGACTTCAGCGTTCTCCGACCAAAGGGTCAGGTCGTGCAGGGTCGTGTTTCCTTTAGAATCCTGTTGGTTGACATTGCTCCCATATTGCAGCAACATGATTATTAGTTGTTCCTCTCCAGAAAGTGCAGCAAGGGATAAGGACAATTCAGGTGCAGCTTCGTGTTGACATTTTAGTTTGCTTAATAATTGGGCACGTTTTGCCACTTTCATCTCCTTGTTGAGTAAGTCCTGCTCGTGCTGGGAAAGTCTTGGGGCCACAACTGATGCAAATTTATGGCCGAATAGAAGTGTTTCTGGCTGATCCTTCGAATTTTCTCCCGCATGGTAGTTTACGCAAGCATCTAAAATGAACTTTCGTAGATCACGGGTTCCTGCTGTTTCTATGACATTTTCGACAAATTTCACATCACCTCTTACAAGAGCAGAATGGAAAGGAGTTACCATTACTTGCATGAAAGTACAGAGACCTTCAACTTTAAAAACGTCTTCAAAATAAAGCACGCATGCTTTTACCAGTACATCCCGTGATGACATGCAGGGCATGATATTCGAAGTTAACTTATCTTTTACCTCAGGCGTTTCCCCTATGGTCCATTCCATACCTTCTTCCTTCATATTTGAAAGTTTCTTTCAGTCAGTGAATCCTGTTTACATTCACAAAATGGTGATGCTACCTGAATAATGTCTGTATAGCAGTGTGTGGTAAACTCGTTGTATCTTTGAGTATGGCACATAATAAGCTCAATGGCCTGTGAGCAAGTCACTATTGACTTGAAGAATCTCTGTTTTCCTCACTCTCATAGTTAAAATCTCTCCCTCATTTTCTCACTCTGTAAACTCCATGTATTTTTGACATGTATGCAATATTTACACTAGCCGATATTAAAGTAAGATCAATATTTAATGTTATTAGTTCTGATATTTGTTTGGACACAATACGCCCCACTCAGCTTATTGTGTTTGTTCTCAAACAATACAGGCAGTAAAAGCATTGATATATACGACAGGTGGAGCACATGGTCAAGATAATTTGATGTTGAACCCTTTTCTTTAAGGCATTCTCATTTGGAGAAGTACGAGAAATAATTATAGCGTTCTCTTTGTGCAGTAGAACAAGATATCAATAGCATGTCAAGTGAAGTGGTAACTGATGGCCAAGTTGTCTAGACTGCGTGATAAGAAAAAATGCTGGTGGCATTTATGGGTAGAATATGATCGACCTAGATCTGGTCCATTATTTGAGACTTGGAAATATATATTTAAAAACAAGTTTATATGTTTATGTAGGAAGTGTATCACAGAGCAAAATACTAATAAATATTGGTCCTTGGATAGTTAATTCAAGAACAGAAGTTTGTCACACTTCTGGAATAAAATAAGTAGGAATCTAAGGAAACAGCCAAACTCAGTTTTAACTGTTAACATTTTTGCAGGCTATTATAGTAAAACTATGGGCAATCACCTCTTTTGCAGGATGATAAGATTATTGGTTCGGTTTCTGATACATTTAAAAAGCATATTTTACACTTTTCTGGGAAATATATTTCTCCTAATGACATACATAAATATATCAGACTGTTGTTGAATAATAGTGCTCTGGGCTTTAGATGGTATGGCAGCTGAGCATTTATTTCATGGTAAAAGTGATATTTTGCGTAAGGATCTATCTGTTTTAATCACTTTTATTTTCAACAATACTATCGGTACAAGTGTTTTACAGAATGATGTGATTATTCACGTTCTCAAAAAACCTGGGCTTAACTCTAGTTGCGCTTCTAGTTATCGTCCAATTATGGTTTGCTAAATTTATTCTAAACTAACAGAATTGCCAATTCGCGTACCTGATAATGACTCTGAAAGCCAGTTCTGATTGAGAGAAAAACGGGGGACCGATATGTGTTTGGTTATATTTAATGACATCATATCATATTATAAAGCCAAACATTATCCCATTTTTATTTGCCGCTTGGATGTTGAGCAATGCTTTGACCGTATTTGGCATTGTGGACTGTTTTATTAATAATGGGGGACTTTTGAAGTCATTGCCTGGCTGTTTTTATATAAATATTATAGTAGCATGTTTGTTTGCAACTTACAGTGAGCGTTTACAGGTTACCCATGGTACCAGCCAGGGGAGTTCTCTTTCGCCTTAACTCTTCAATCTATTTATTAATGGTTTATTGGGTCATCTTGAGAAGGCTAATATCGAGTTTCTATCAGCGATGTAAAATATGACAGTTTTGCTTAATATGCTGATGACATTACTCTGGTCTCATCTACCGTGCTGGGTCTTCAGCTTTAATCAGTATATTCATTGATTATGCTTATTATTGCTACTTTACTTTCCGACATTCCAAATCCAAGTGTATGGTTGTAGGTGGTAGCCATCTCTTTTGTACAGGGAAATCTCCCTCGCCTTGTTGGTCTCTGGGACAGAAAAAACTGAACACGGTGGACCAGATAGAGATTCTGGCTGTTTCTTTTTCTTCCAGAGGGTTTTGCAATAGCCATGTGAATAAAAGATGTGCCGTCTCTAGCATGCTATTTTTGGTACGGTAGTTCGGGTATGAGCTACCCCACTATGAACACCTGAACTACCCTGATATGAACTCTCAGGCTAAATCATATCTGTGGAAAACGGTCGGAGTCCGCTGCCATACATACGGAATGAACACTGTTAATCTATCCCAAAGTAATATTTTTCAATTAGAATTCACTCAAGGCACCCTTGTAAAGGGCTGCTTAGGCCTTAGTAAATGCCACCGCCATTCTCACCTGCTGAGTGATTTAAGTGCCCCACTTGCAATTGTTTCTCATACAATAGAGTTAGATACTGCTTTTTTAATTTAAAAAGTGAGCATGCTGGATTTCCTGCCCGTCCGATAGTTTT
This sequence comes from Hermodice carunculata, assembly GCA_964020975.1. Classification (NCBI taxonomy): domain Eukaryota; kingdom Metazoa; phylum Annelida; class Polychaeta; order Eunicida; family Amphinomidae; genus Hermodice; species Hermodice carunculata. The sequence continues at coordinate 64,745,530 of OZ026615.1, read as the reverse complement.
TCATATTTTGTCCCAGTATTTAACAAGCTCAGAGTCTATAGTGGGCTTGCTCTGCAATGAATGAATAAGGAGAAAATATTTACTTTTTCAATGTTGCTGGCAAAGCCATGGCAGCGGCCCCTGATAGAATCATCGATTCATTAAAATACTTATTTGGTAGCCCGAAATTTAATCACCATAATTCTTGGGAGCATCATATAGATGGATGCGTCCCTGCCTCTATACAGTAAAGGTAACCAGGAAATAATTCATGTTAGGCTTCCAGCATTCTTGACTTTGGATACCTCTAGAAATTGTTTGGATATTTTTATTGATATCAATCAAGCCGTATCTACAGGGTATCTGTTGGGGACAAATAGGGCATTACATTACATGTCTATTGATCAGTTGGTAAGTTGAACCTCGAGGTGGTATATATAGGCAGGCAACATACAATGCATTGGTTAAACTAAAGAATTTCCTATCAAACTTGAGCTATACACAAAATTCACTATTGGAAAACACTCGAAAGCCAAGCACAATTTTAAGATTGATATATAAACATATTCCACCTGCAGCCCTACGGGCTCTTGTGTGTATATTTTTCCTTGCAAAGTGGAAAAATTGATATGATGGTATATCAAGACTAAAGGTTTGGCCTTTGATTGTTTCAAGTAGGATGACAATGTCATTTTTACAAAAATAGTTTTGCAAGCCATGGTGACTACGTTTGTCACCTATCCCACGAATATTCCAACAGAGGAAGGAAATATCATTTTTGTAGTCCTAAGGTGCATCTAAATTAAATTCCCTGAGTACGGGACAGAGAACTTGGGTAAGTTATCTTCTAATGCTGAAAAAATTAAGACAATTTTGCTGCCAGCTTGTCCTTCTCACCAGGTGTAAGGTGTATATTGTCTCTAGATACTGGTAAGTCACTGTTCCCAATCTTTCACAAACTATCTCTGATAATGAAATTGAATTACGTAACATACTGGAAAGCTTTGACGTTAACAAAGGCCATGGTCCTGACAGAATAAGCTACGTTTGTTGAAGAAAGGTGCCCCACTTATTCCTAAGTCGCTTACTAAACTATCTTGTCGGATTGTCATAAATTTCCGTCCGAATGGAACAAAGCAAACGTTGTGCCAATTGAAAAAAAACGTTGACCGAGCTCTTGTTACACCCACAGACCTATTTCCTTACTTAATACTGCAAGCAAAGTCTTCGAGAAAGTAGTCTTCAAATATGTTTTCAACTTCTTCCTGCACAATACTGTTTTGTCCGAATATCAGGATTTATTCCTGGGGATAGTATGGTTCATCAACTAATTTACTTGCAGCATCACTTTTACGAGGCTGTGGACCTTCAGAAGGAAGTTAGAATTGTATTCTGTGACGTTACCAAAGCCTTTGATCGTGTCTAACCACCAGGTTTATTGTTCAAATTATGTAATGCAGGTATCGATGGTGCTCTGCTAAGCTGGCTTGCCGACTATCTAGAGGGTGGACAGCAACGTGTTGTTGTGACAGGGGGTAGTCGCCTTGGAGCCGAATCAAAGCAGGCGTCTCACAGGGTCGGTATTTGGTCCCATTTCCTTTTATTCTTGACATATGTTAATGATATTGTTAATGTTGTAATTTCCTCCATCCTGTTATTTGTCGAAGATACAGTTGTCTTTTATCACTGTCAAGGAGCCTGTAGTTCCAGCGAAATCATTGAATTCTGACCTACATGAAGTAGAAAATTGGGCATACAAATAGTTAGTGTCATTTAATCTTTCTAAAATCAGTTGTATGGTTTTATCAATTAAGAAAACGACTTCCACGTCTTCATCCAGACTTGGTTTTCATGGACAAATATTTACAAAATAAACCGGAACATAAGCACTTGGGATTATTAATACGATCTGACTTAAGCTGGACAAGTCATATTCATGAGTCAACCACCAAAGGCATGAAAATGGTTAACATTTCAAAACATCTACAATACCGTTTAAGCAGAAAATCTCTGGAAACTCTTTATTTCTCCTTTATACGGCCATTTTAGACAACGGGTCTGTCGTGTGTGAGGGTGTACAAGTAGCGACTGCGAGGATCTAGAAAAGGTCAATCTAGCAGCTGCAAGAGTCGTTACAGGAGCGACAGCTGGATTGAGTCACCATCTAATTCATCAAGAATCTGGTTTCAAAAAATTGTCAGACAGAAGAAGCAAAAGTAAACTAATTGTGTTTTACAAAATTCTCAAGCGTGATGCACTCCAACATTGGACAGATTAATTACCATCGTCCGTCAGGCAAAGAAGCAGGTATAATGTGAGATGTGGAAACAATTAGTCTTTAAATTCGGCACGGACTAATTTATTGAATGCATCCTTTTTCCCTTCAACTGTTCGTCTTTGGAACGATTAGCCACCTGCCACTCGTGATGCCGAGTTTTAGCCCAATTCAAAATTTAATTAATCAAAATAAACCCACAATCCACTATTTTACACTGGATCTGGAAAAATAGTGGTTTTGCAGGCCCGTTTACGTTTAAAGTATAGTATGCTCAAAGCAGATTTATTTTGTAATTTTGTCTCGCTCACTCGCCCAGGTATTTGTGTGGTGCTGCAAATGAGGATATTTTTCATTACTTTTTCGAGTGTGGAAATCTTATAGTGGAACGAGATAGATTGCAAAATAGCATAATTCCATTTGCTCCATCTACAGTGCAAACTTTGTTATTTGACTGAAAATTGCACTTTTCAAGAAAACGAAAACATTTTTTGCGCTGTATAATCCTACATCAAATCCACAGGTAGGCCTGGAGCTGTTACGTGATTTTTACAAATAGTCGTTATACTGGGTGGTAAAGTAGTGCCTGTTTATAATGGCATACCTCATTATCTTTTCCTGTCTGTGAAGTCTTGTCCTGTCAACAGTTCTTAGTATGTGGCATTGCCGTTACATCTGTCTGCGTGTAGTGGTATTCATTCTGATACTGGCGTTTGATTGTTGTACCTTGTCTCCAATTCTCTTTCTCTTTGTCTTGCGAAAGGGATTCGTATACAGCTGCGCCCTCTTTATCAATCGCTCCTTTTTAAATATATATGTTGAAAGCAATGGGAGATTTAAACAGAATAATCAAAATAGAACACGTTTTAGATCAATGTCTTTTAAGCAATTTAAATAACAAAGGCTTACGAAAATGTAAAAAAAAACAAAACAAACAAACAAAAAAAAAAAACAAAAAAAAAACTTCGGGAGAGGGCAATGCAAGTACAAATACTGTTCTTTATCATTAGCCTGTGCATATAAATATTTGGTTTCTTCACCACAGAAACATACCAGGTATGTCGATATTGTATTGTCATGGAAAGGAAATCTTGCGGGTTGATTTAGACTTGCACAAGTCCCTGGTGTATGTCCCTATTTTCCCATCCCGCGGTCCCATCCAGAAGTGCGATACATTTTCCCTTCCACAAAGTTAACTGTATAATATTATGCCAACTACGCGGTGTTATAAAGCAGGTTCTACTGTTATATTTTTTTTTTTAACTGGTCAACACTGCCGCCGTGTAGGTTTCAACAGTAGCAGCTATTGACTAATTGAGTCCTAGTCAGTTCTAATCCCATTATCATTGCGATAAGACTGAGTGGAAAGTGGTCTTCGATGAATGCAAGGCTAGTCACTGGCCACTCAAGCGAGACAAAGCTGACCGTCTCCCTCCAGCTGCCAACAACAGGGACTTGTTAAACTTGCACAAGCCCACTCTGGACTACCATCAATTCGGTGGGAGTGACGTCACAACATTTCGCGGGATCTGAGAAGTCAAATCAGAGGTCAGATCAAGTTCAAGACGCCCAGAATATACGAATGGTCTCTTTCTGTTGTGTAAATTTAACCCCTATAGCACTCTGGGCAGTTTGGAGATCTGGCAAAGCCAGCCACTAGGCATTCTTTTGTTTTGCCGCGCAACATCCGACACGCTGGTGTAAAAATGCCACAACTTTTTTATTTTTACAATAATGCAAAATGATCCGCGTCATGATTTAGGTTTTGTTGAGTAAGACTTCTACATTTCTATATGATTCTTTTGTCAATTTAAACAAAAACTCGTGCCCTACACCCTACCAAAGGGACTATATCTATCTCAATCACGATTTGATCAAAGCGGTCAAACCTGTGTGAATACAATTGCATGGGTACCGGTCCGAGCATTTTTTTTTTTTTTTTTTTTTTTTTTTTTGGTTAACGTCACGAACGATGGTTCCTCTTTAATTTTTTTCTAAAGATCGGCTGTGTGTTATAATTGTCATTAAATTATAGTGGTAGACTTGCTGCTGCAGTAAATAGTCGATAAACACACTTTATCGCAGTTACTGACAAACTGTCAGCATGATAAACATAGGCGGCAGCGGTATTTTCACCCGAGGCATGTTTACCTGCGGCTGGCGTATTTTACTCTCTTTCCATGAAAAAACTGGACCTTCTGCTCTTTTGTACGTAAAGACTGGTACAGTGGTAGTCTGTTATCATTCTGACCAATTTACAGCTTTAAATTTTGTTTCTTGCTTTAATAAGTTGTCCGTAATCGTCACTTGTGTTCACACAAATGTCACCCATCTTTCAAGCCAGACTTCACAACACGAGGCAGCGAGTACTACGGAACGAAGCAGCGGTAGAAAAACTTTTTGATTGGACAGCGAACACCATGTAATAGATTCTGGGCCCCAGTAGTTTCCGACTAAAATAACGACGCATCTGTTTGAAATAGAAGCAGTTTTGAAGGGGTTCCCCCTAAAATACTTTTGTTTCAGCCAATGGGAGAGCTTGTTGTTAAAATAGACAAGGTTCTGAGCATTCTAACGATATAAACAACATGGCTCGTAGCCTTATTCTGTTACAATACACGTAGGCCCTGAAACCTAGCTAATTGGCGTGGAACGTGTCTATAGGTCTTAGACCAGTAACCCCTCAAGGTCGGGTCAATTGATCCACAACTTTTGATCGAGTACCGATACTGTTGCTGTGTCTATTGGGTGTTAATGTCACAGGAGGAGAGCATCCCAAATTAAGTCCCATCATAATTTTGGATAGGAAAATACTTATCAACTGTGAGTTTTAGAAAGGCACTGCTACTCTAGAAATATTTTAAATCATTTGATAACTTTGTGTATTTTTGGAGACATATTTGGCGCGGAACGGTCAGTCATGGAGGTAAGGTACACAAATGCGTCAGTCATGGAGGTAAGGTACACAAATGCACCGGTAAAAAAAAATCTAATCACATGATCCCCCATTTTCTTGGTTTTAACTTGCTGCTACCGGTATAAACTGGAAGTAGAATGCAAAGGAAGTTGCTGTTTTACGTTTGAAATAGGAGAAATAAGCCGGCGAATGTCGCTATTTTAACATGTAAGGCTACTACGTGTGTCTACTTAAAATTTCATTTTGCAATGAATGTGATGTTAAATAAAATACGGAAGACAGTCCAGTGAGACTTCAGCAAGTCTAGGATTGATTCTATTTATGAATGTAACGGATACTGAGATCAGTTCGTCACTCATATATTTACTGTCCAAGAAATTGCTTAGATGAGAGTTTTGTTTTCGACGTTTGTTGTGGTTGCTTTCATAAAATACACAATCAATCGCATCAATAATTCGCTCAGTAAGAAATCGGGCGCACATCCAATTTCCTTGGGAAAAGCATCCTTAGGAATCACTTGGAACTCATTATCATAAAAAACAAAACATAGCACTGTCAAGATTGTGATATTTATAATCCCAGGGTGACATACAAGGTACGAGGGCTAGCTCAAAGTTTCCAAGCTTAGCTGTGAAAGACTCATACAAAGTCGATGGTTTTCATATAATTCTCTGCATAGTCCCCTTCCAGGTTTACACACTTTTGCCAGCAATGCTGCAAGGCATGGATGTCGGTCGATTTTCTTCAGCCACCCTAAAAAAGTCATTCACATCGGGAATGACGTCATCATTACTGGGAAAATGGCGACCGACGGCTAGTTCCTTTTTCATTTTGGGAAACAGTTGCAGGTCTGACGGGGCTAAATCGGGTGAATAAGGGGGGTGGTCAATGGGTTCAAAGCCACAATCATGCATTGCTGCCATGGAAACCACCGATTTGTGAACAGGACATTGTCTTGGTGGAACAGGACTTTGTTAGGAAGCATTCTTCGTCGCATAACGTTGACAGCTTGACCCAACTGTCTCATTAGATCAGCACAATATCTTCCATTGATAGTCTGGCCTTTTTTAAGATAGTCAATCAGCAGAATACCCTTGGAATCCCAAAAGACTGATGCTATCACCTTTCCAGCAGAAGGAATCGACTTGGCTTTTTGGGATTATGATCCCGGATGCTTCCATTGTTTAGACTGAATTTTGGTTTCGGGTTCAAAATGATAAATCCAGGTCTCATCCAGTTACAAATCAAGATCTGCTTCAAAACGGCATAAATAGTCACAAGACCCCAGGTATCTAACAATTTTCTGATCCGCTGTCAAGAGCTTTGGTATCCATCCTGCAGAAACTTTTGTTAATCCGAACTCCTTTGTATGCTGAGCCCTCTCATGAGAGATGCCCACAACAATAGCAATATGTCGAGTGGTCAATCGTTGATCAGCCATCACCATGTCGTGCACCCGGGTAATGTTTCTGGGAATGGTTGCTGTTGAATGTCTTCCTGAACGCCCCTCATCGTCAAGGCTCTCCCTGCCACGCTTCAATTCTGCAGCCCACTTCTTACCAGTGTAACAGGAGGGGCATCATCCACTAAAGAGGAGACCATGTTGGCATATATCTGTGTTGGAGTAAGCCCTTTCTGTTGCAGGTACTTGAAGACTGCCCTATAACCAGTTTTGTCCATTCCTGCTGATTTCAATGGGTAGGTTCACAAGATGGGCTGGTATAAAGACAATGATCACACTATAGTTGCAGTTCTCATGTCTATAAGTCATCAGATGACTGCATTTGTTGGTGGCAAAAGTTTGTTTTCATCTGATTGAGATATCCCGCTTAGGCTTAGAACTTTTCAGCCAGCCCTAGTAGTCGTGTGATCTTTGGCTGTCCCATGTGGTGTACTGATTTTCGTGACTCTGGAATCGCCAGCTGTAATCAGCCAGACCGTCATCCATGGTCGTTAACTTTTACTTTTTTAAGCCAAAGCAAATTTGTTTTATTAAAACAAGCAAATACCTCAACAAACCAAAACGAGACAGAAGTTTATTACCTTCTTTGCAGATCACATACGCTAAAAACTTAAAATGGAACATGTCATTTCCTAGACTTCATGTATCGAACGCTATGTGACCATGAACTTGTATATTAAGAAGAGTATTGCATAGTGCAAATTATGGAAGCGTGGCTTCCGAGCCGAAATATCCCTCGTAATTAACATCGCACAAATCAGTACTTTTTTTAAATTATAGAAAGAAGAGTGTTTCAATGGGATCACAATCGAGAAATGGAGGTATAATTACTAATAAGGTATCACGTTATAAGCCTCAATGCGCCAGGCCCTCTGGACTGTGAGGCCATATAGGATAGTTTTGTGGTGTTTGAAATTCACGATTTTTTTCCGCAGAATATTCTTTTTTTTTGGTGCAAAATTCGAAAAAAATATGAAGCTTTTGATCGAATATCAAAGCCCTCTGAGTGTGAGCACATCACCGTATAATGTTAGATGCATCTTGTGATATTTGATATTCCAGGTGAACAAAAATGGAATTTTCCAAAACACATTGACGCGACCGTATGACCTTAATTTTCAATTTTAATTTTAAAAAAATATGCACCAACTTCGAGTTTGCAGATAAGCCATGTTCTACATGGTCGATACCCGCTATTCAAGTATGGGCTAGATAGTCTTTTTCTACGAATCCATTTGTTATTTCATACGCGACTTGAGTCAAGCTATCTATGATTCAAGTTTTTGCAAACACTGGGTGATTTTTCGAGTAATGAGCAAAACCGCATTTTGTAACTGGGATCACAATCAGGATAGACAGGTCAAGGTCGCTTCTCTGGCTGCTTCCAAATACAAGCAATTCTGCATACCAGCATTTATTTAGTTGCACAACGATCAGTTTCACATACAATAATACCTATTAAGTAGTGGTGCTCGCTTAATGACTTAAAGATGTGGCCAAATAAGATGTGTTTAGCCATATTGCTAAATGATTTAGCAATATCGCCAAATGATTTAGCGATACAGCCAAATTAGTGAATCGCTGCATGCTGGGTAATTGCACTGTGCCTGCATAGTGATTGGCGTGAAGCCGCGAGTATTTAGACTTGTAAGCCTGACAAGTGACTAGTAAGTTTGACGACAAAATTAATAGCTAGCATACACTGTCGTCGCAGCGGGGAAATAACCCATTGACAATGCCAGAGAATACGATCAATTCTCCACAAAACCTCTTTGGGAGGATGAAGCCATCGCGCTTCTCTCCAAATCGGCCCCCATATTGGACAAAAATAGGACAGGAAATACACTTAGACATATCACTAATATTTTGCCATATCACTAAATACGTTACTTCACCATATCTCCATGTGATTTAGCGACAACATTAATCATTTAGCAATATCGCTATATCATTGAGCGGTTTCGCAAAATCAATTAGCTACAACGCTAAATGATCAGGCTATTTCGCTAAATGATTTAGAGATATCGCTAAATATTGAGCGATATCTCTAAATATTTATCGATATTGCTAAAATTCTGAGACATTGCTATTTTTCAGCGATATCACTAAGTATTTGACGATATAGCGAAATGATTTAGTGATATCGCCAAATGGGACTAACTGTCAAAACGGCTTGCCATATATTTTGAAATACTGGACACCTGTGAGATAGTGTGTCCTCAAAGTCTTGTCACGGATGTAGAATGATGAAACAACAATTTATAAGGACCAGGTAATGTTCATCTTTCTCATTTTTAGACTGTGCTGTAAACAAGGAAAGTTGCCTCCTGATTTAAGCTATCTGCCAGGCTAACACCCTGGTTATGCACTCAAAACTCTTTTAATCGTTGACAACACTGGCGTGTGTTGCCCAAAGCGCCTAACCCACGCCAAGGACAGCTGTTGACCTGGGCCATGTTATCTTTATAGGTCACACCTAAAATTTTCATTTTTATAACATTGTTGAGATTAGTTGAAAATATTGAAGCCGGCGACATTCGACCAACAGTCAGTGACAGTCAGTTTAAATGGGAAATATAGAATTCAATATTGTGCAAATCGATTCATAACGTTTTGAGTTACGGGCAGAAATGTATTCTTGACAGAGATCAAGATGGGAAAAATAGTTAGTCAAGGTCACTAATCAAATAAAAATTGCCTGACTTCATTGTTACATACACTGTGCGGCGCAAGGATGTCTCAGACGGCTTGGCGGTGGTCGAGATTCCGTGCGCGCGAAACTTTTCTCAATGTATAGACCTATACGCGTACCGTAACAAATAATCATCTGAAAATAACTAGATAATTATGTTGTTTTATCCATATATATGTACATTGTTGCTGTCCTAGTTAGGATTTCCCTTGGTTTGTACAGGTGGTCTAGCTGCAACTGTTTATTTTGCAATCACTGGGAGTGAATATAATGCCCCAGCTTGTTTCAACTCAGCTAAACACTAGAGGGTGGTTTAACTAGGATGAGCTGGCCAGCCAGAAAGGGTACATATTGGTTCAGGGGTAATTCAAATTGTTCTTATCTGAACCTCTACTATACACATTTAGTAATTATGGTTTGTTTGACAGATATTCTTCTGTCACAATGAAGCTCTGAATTTATAAGCAAAACTTCACGTATTTAGCTAATTCATCATTTGCCACGTTCATATTTATTCATTATTATGTGGGTTGTCTTTGCTGAATATTTAGCTTAGACAAGGAGCCGCTACTCAGAGAGACATGTACGGGTAAAAGGCTCCGAAACATGTTGAGCAGTTACCCGCTGAAGACCCTTTAATTTATTTGGGCTAATACAGCCTATGTCAAAATTTTACAGAGGAACGTGTGCAATATGGACAATAGTACTTCCGTATGTATATAGGTTAGACAGGGACAGGTTAGCTTATGGAGAGTAAAGAGTTCGGACTGCGGAATAGGGTAATGACTACTAGGAAGTGGTTCTGAGCAAAAAGACACAAATACAAATAGATAGATAGATAGATAGATAGATAGATAGATAGATAGATAGATAGATAGATAGATAGATAGATAGATAGATAGATAGATAGATAGATAGATAGATAGATAGATAGATAGATAGATAGATGTTATCTGGTAGTTACCACATCATATTGTCTATATAACTATATAATTAGGGGTAAAAAAAATTAGTATAGTTATAACAACATTTCAATCTTGTAATAACCAGGAAATTACCTGTTATGACCAGAGAATTGATTTTATTTCTTGTTGCGCTGTGTCAATTCTGCGAATTATCAGCTGACTGAATAAACTCTGGATATTACATGTTATGATCTTCTCACTACCCTTTTAGTCTGATTTGACAGAAATTGTTTGCTTTTTAACAGATAAATATATATTATCGGGTTATAAAGGGATATATGTGGCTATTGCAATTAGGTGAGATACAGTTGGAATCAATGGGCCACCAGAGAAGAAAATATTGACGTGTCACGCACGGTAGTTGCACATAATGGATGCACTATGCAGTGACAATTCAGTTTGGACATAAAGGCACACGACATCTCGTCAATATGGATTTCAGAGGGGCTACACTTAATGCTACGGCAGTATACCTAAAGATTGCCGTTTCATGTCGCACGGAGGCTCCCACGAAACTTGTTATTACTCCACTGCACAATGCGTTGGTTAACAATGATACTGAATTTGTCAGGAATGTATTAGATTCTTTGGACGTTGCAGATCCTCTATTGAATGTAAGTTCCTTAGTCCTAAACGCTCGCATTCAATTCCAGCATGAAACAGGGAGCCAATCAACTGCTGCATGTGACAAGAGGTACTGTTTGTCAGTCTGGGAGAACTTGCATCCAGACGTCCAAGAACAACTTGCAAGATCAGACGGAAGTCCGTCGGGTATGGAAAATTTACTACTTTCTGGAAAGCATACGCAAAAATTTTGTTTTGAATTGCCTCTTCCCTTAGCTGCAACAACCGGCAATAAAGATTTAGTGGCACTTGTTCTCTCGAGAGGAGCCCAATTATTAGGGCAGGATTCTAAAGGCGATAATATAGTTCATTCTCTCGTGAGGTTATCTGTCTTTTCTCCGGAGCGCGCAACAGATATGTACCACTACATCATGCATTCTGCACCATCTGACGCAGAAAGACACGACTTGTTGTCTACACGAAATAGAGACGACAAAAAGCCTCTTGATTTGGCTGCAAGCAAAAATGCATCAGAAATGCTGTTGCACATCTTAAATACAGAAGGCGTGTATAGGAAATTATCGTGTCGATGTGCCATGTTCAACCATGTTCTCTACGACGTGACAGATTATGAGGAATCTTATGCCAAAACACCAAGATACATTCTCTCACAACTGACAAACATGGACGAAAATCAGTTAACCAGAGCTCAGGCTTGTAGACTTCTATATAATGAACCATTTAATACTTGGATAAACTCAAAATTCAAGGCAAACATAAAAATCATGATTTTTTATTTTTCCTTGTGGGTCTCTTTTGTTACCATTTATTTTATGCAGCTAAGTCTGGTGTACACAACAAAATCCAGTAATTGGTTCTTACACATCGTGTTGTTCTGTTTTGCGGTGTTTATCTTGGTACCAGAAATCTTCTACACACTGAAACACATCAATGCATGCTGGAGTTTTACAAAACGTGTAATTCGCAAACGCTTTCCTGTGACTTTTATTTTTGCTTACGGTGTTTTTCAGTTGTTTTTCTGTGGAATAGTATTGGTCATAACCGTTTCGGCCATTGCAAAAATTGATACAAGTATGTACTCCTACGGTATGTATGCAACAGGTTCAATTTTTGCCATGTTCTCGCTACTTTTCTTTCTGCAGTTGTTACCTGGGGTGGGACATCTCCTTATCATTGTGCAAAAGACTGCATACAACACTTTTATATTTCTTTCAATGTGTTCCTTTGTATTTTTCGGCGTGGCCATTGCTTTTATGCTTCTTCATACCCCTTGTAACAGTCTAAATGGCACGATAGGTGATTTAAACCCAGATTGTCCTTTTGGGGGTATCAAAAGCAGCATGTTTGAAACCTTCTTGATTTTTTTTAATGTTCGCTCACCAAATGATATTTATTTTGCGAAATCGAAGGTGCCAACATTTGCATCTGGGATTTATGCCGGATGTATCATTTTGATAGTAATAATATTTCTGAACCTTCTCATTGCCATTATGTCGCAAAGGGCTGTGCAAATTGACAGTCTGAAAAGTGACATTCTTAAGTTGGAGAGGCTTTCCATCGCACTGCACTTTGAAGAAAGAAAAGACACAGCCTTCTGGAGATTCATAATTTATTATTTAGTCAAGTGTGCAAGAAATGTGAATCTTCAACCCGAGATATTCGTTCGTTCTGTCGTAATTTTAGATCACAGAAACAAACGCGTCTATTTGGAAGTTGTTGAAAATGTGCTTGGTAAATAGCACAGATATGCCGAGATTGTTTGCATGGCCACGAAACTTTTCATTTAATTATCGGCTCCTCGACCGAATTACCTTGTAAATGTCAAGCATATTAATGCACTTACATCACAGCTTGGCTAGGGGAAAGACATTCGTTTCCTGTCCAAGAATTCCAAGATCGAGTTCCAATGCGACAGATGTTTTCCCCCTTCAAATAGTGAAATTGGGCATCAGATTTTGTCTTGGAAAAGCTGCACATTTGCCTGCGCAGACAAACAAAATGGGGGAGCAAGGTACTGAGGGCTTTTCACTGAAGATCGCTTTGCACGCAAAGATACCAGCATCCAAAATCCTTATGACGCGCTTTTCAATTTGAGTCTGTATCTTAACGTCACCAAAAGATTGGAAGATACTTAAAATATCTGCTATGCCGACACAAGATGGATTCCATAAATGGGTGTGAGAACTTCCGTCCAATATCCTTGATAAGTGTTGACAGTGAAATGCCAGACAAAATATCTTGAACTTTTTTAAGGGGTAATTAACAATTGCAAGGTTTTCAATAAGATGTTATACATGGTGATTTTACCACAAAGGAACTTTTATTTTTGAATCACTAAAGTTTGGAAAAAGGCTTACTGTGTGCGCTTTAAATTAGTGAGAATCTCTGCATATTTACCCATGTGCATTAAAAAAAATATTAAAGAAAAAGACAGCAATGCATTTATAGACTTTGGCATGAAAGTACCTTGTGTAAATTGCACAAACCAAGGTTTGGCAGATGGGTTATTGCCGTGGCTTCAAAGAAAATCATTTGCATGTACCTATACAGTATCTATGACGCGTCATCTGCACTCAGTGAGCATGCCAAATATTTGTACTCCCTGGAAATTGGTTTTGTCACCTTAGAATGACAAACATAATGGGTAAATGTAGTATCCCGTTTTGCTTTTACATGTTATGTACATTGCCTTTCACAAACTTTTGGCTTGAATTTCACATTCACTTTATTATCTTACTTTTTACACACTGTGTGTGACATTACTTAGGTTTCTGTTTGTAGTGCACTCTGCCCCTGGTGATTACATATCATAATAATGCTATCTAGGTTTATTTTGCTAATTGTGCCTTTGAAGCCGTAATTCTATCTTTGGCTTATATTTTTAATTTATTCTGTTTCCTCTCAGTTCTGTGTGTAGCCTTGTGCGCATATCTTGGTGCATTCTTTCCCCGAATAGGAGGAAGTTAAATATCTATATCAAAAAGTGCACCCTTACGTTCCGCTCGTCAAATATATGGCGTAAAGCACATACAGATGAAAAAGTATAAACTTTCGCTTTATAATGAGCTATTTGTATTCTGATATTAGTATTTCAAACACGTGTACCCATTCGAGGGAAAGTCATTATAATCCTGTTGCCAATGTTGACCACATTGCGCTCCGCTAAGGGTTAGTGGTGGCAAAATATGATATTTTGTTGATTCGTATTATAATAGGTGCGAGTGGGGGGCCAGAATAATGGGAAACTGTGCTTTTTTAAAGTGTAAATGACAATCCTCACCAAGTCTCACTGTAAAATCATCACTCTTAAAGAAGCAGTACTGGTGGCAACTCGACACAGCTTCGTTGGGTCTCCAAGTGGGACTAACACGTTTTTCAATTATGGAAAACAGAAACGCTGTACTGAAGGCTACGGAGGTGTACCTAAGGACAGTAGCACCTAGTATCAGAGATGCTCCAAAAAGACTTTACGTTACTCCTTTACACACTGCATTGGTGGACAATGACCTTGAATTTGTGACTGAAATATTAGACCTCTTGGACACTTCGGGTTCTGATACAAGTTCTTTGGTTTTAAATGCTTGCATAACATACGAACACGAGTTTGAGCCACAACTGAATGTGGCACATGACAAGAAGTATTATTTTTCAGTCTGGGAGAACTTACATGAAGATGTCAGAGAAGTACTGTCAACAATTGTTGGGGGTGCTGCTAATCAGAAAATATTTTCTCCAGGTAAGACCCACACGGAGGACTTGTGTTTTGAATTGCCACTATCTTTAGCTGCGAGCACCGGTAACAGAGATATGGTGGCGCACGTTCTGTCCAGAGGAGCCAAATTATCAGGGACGGATTCGCATGGTGATAACATTATTCATACTCTCGTGAGACTGTCTGTGCTTTTGCCTGGACGGGCAACAGAAATGTATGACTACATAATGAGTTTAGCATCGTCTAATACAGAAAAGCATGCTTTGTTGTCTTTACGAAACCATGAAGGACGAAAACCTGTTGATTTGGCTGCCAATAAAATTGTGCCAGAAATGCTTCTGCACATCTGGAACACAGAAGGTGTGTACAAGAAAATGACATGTCAATGCTGTATGTACAACCATATTCTGTACGATGTGACAGACTATGAGGGATATCATTCTAAAACATCGAGATATATTCTGTCCCAACTGACAAGTATGGATGAAAAACAACTAACCAGAGCCCAGGCTTGTAGACTTTTGAGAGAAGAACCATTTAACACTTGGGTAGACGCAAAATTCAATGCGAATGTTAAGATCCTGATTTGTTGGTTTTCTTTTTGGCTAATATTTGTCAGCTTTTACTTCATTCAGGTGCATTCGGTGTATAATAATGATGCAAGCCGTTGGTTTTTACATCTTTTATTATTTATTTTTGCGATGTCGATCTTGATTCCAGAAATTCTGTATTGCAAGAGCAACATCAACGCATGCTGGAGTTTTACTGAACGGGTGGTTCATAACCACTTTCCTGTAACCTTCATTTATCTTTACGGTTTTTTTCAAGTACTATTTTGTGCAACGATATTGATCATAACTGTTTCGTCCATGTGGAATAAATACAGTAACGATGATTATAAAAATTATATATACGCTTTATATGCACTGGGTTCGATATTAGCTATGCTGTCCCTACTTTTCTTTTTGCAACTGTTGCCTGGAGTTGGACACTTTCTTATTGTTTTGCAGAAAATGGCATACAATAGTTTCATATTCTTGTTCTTGTGTTCATTTGTATTTGTTGGTGTTGCTGTTGCATTTTTGGTTCTTCATGGATGTGAAGCTAAAGGTTCCAACAGAAATCAAACCGAACGTCAATTAGAATGTCCTTTTGAGAATATGGAGAAAAGCATGTTCGAAACTTTTCTGATTTCTGTCAATGTTCGTAACCCGACTGATGTCTACTTTTCGAACGCCAAAGTAAAGACGGTGGCATTACTTGTCTATGTTTGCTGTTGTGTGATTGTTGCCGCATTAGTTTTGCTCAACCTTATCATTGCTATTATGTCACAAAGGTCTTTGGAAATTGAAAATTTTGATGCTGATATTCTGAAGCTAGAGAGACTTTCCATCATGCTGTACATGGAGGACAGACTAGACACTGTCTTCTGGAGGTTCGTGGTCCATCAATTATTCAAATTGATGAAAAAACTAAAACTAGATCATAATAGAATCATTGGTTCTGCCTTCATTAAAGACCACCAGAATAAACGTATCTACCTTGAAGTTGTTGAACATGTACTGTGCACATATGAGAAGTAGGAATGTACCAATTAATCGTTTTGTTCATTTTACTTTACTTTATTCTTTCGTTTGCACATATAAGAAAGAGGAATGTACAAATTAATCATTATGTTCATTTTAATTAATTTTATTCTTTCATATTAACCCTTTCATTGTGAAATTAGTCTGCATTGACCTGTTTTGTCAAGTGGCGTCTGCTTTGGCCTTTTTTGTATTAAAGCTGGGCTTTTATTTAAATGTTATATGAACTATTTGAAGGAGCCAATCAGACCAACATGCTAATGATTAACACCTATAAACGGCGAGCACTGGATAATGAACGTTCGGAGTGCGTCAGGTTAGCAAAGTTGTTGACTCAGCTTCCTGACTGAGTGACGCAACCATAATGTTGTTACAGTTGATAAGATTAACAATGTTAATACATATATATTTCGTTGCAAACCTACAATGCGATCTGTATCTAGTTTGATTTCCACTTGATGTTAAATATTTCAATTAATTTTATCCCAATTCTTACTCATGTGGTTTCGTATCAGACAGAAAGGCAAAGCATACAAACATTTTAAGCGAGGAATAATCTATTTTAACAGAGGTAGTGTGGAATAACACACGGCCACGGGAAGTTTTAGGCAACAAAAAAGCTGAATACAGATTAGGCCAGTGAAATTATTATTCACTCTTGGTATAAATACATCATATTGTCACAGGTTTCCTCAACCAACCTGGAACTTGAGACGGAGGAATGGTATGTTTGATACATTATTCCGCTCATTAATACCTAGTTCTATGTTGTATCTCACTTCTTTATCCAACCTAGACGAAATATGAGGTTTACCAGTTCTTTGTAATTATTTTCCAAGTTACAGTATTACAGTCCTATCCTGGCTTTTCAAAGTTGGGTCAAGCTCAAGGAAAAAACATGACACAAGTGTAGCGATGTATCTGAGCAACAATATAAACCCACCATAACAGGGTAACAATGCTGGTAACATTATCGTTGCCGATTTTCCATATGTAATCGCACGACCAAAGCCGTACAGTGTACGGGATTTTTATCAATGAATCGCTTCCCTTTATGAATTAATGAGTAAATACTAGTATGTCTGCCATGATGGTGACAAATTTGCACATATGTGTGCGACCCGAGCTTTTGGTAATCCTGTTACAGTGCATTTTAAAAGTGATGTGCCACAAACGTACGTAATATCTTTGTAAAGAACATCGTAAAACGCAGTCGATGTAAAACTCGTATGATTAGTCTATGTTGCTGACTGTTTTGTAGCTTATTGTGTCCGGGCCCAAAGTAAATAGTTGAATTTCTATCAAGCATTGTTTATTTTCTTATATGTAATAAAGTGGAACGGTGTAAAGTAAGAAGTTCGAACTTTGTCATTTTTTCTGATTGTGTTCTTTGCTTCTTTTATTGAAAGTTGTGCGATTATTATAGGTAGACAGCACGCCATTTCTAAAATACATGATACCAAATGTAGTTTTATCATTTCCAATAAAACATGACCTCAAAAATTAATTTCTCTTAAAATAATGATGATGCAAATTGCTCGGTTAGGGTCAATTATATTGACAAGGGACGTTTTTTCCTTTCCCTGTCCATATTTGCATATATTTAATTGATTCTGACGATAGATTATTTTCATAAGTAACTCAACTGTTATTGAGAAGTTTGTCCATGACACACAGTTTGAATGCTTGGGACAGATCACATAGAATAAAGAAATTTAAATTACTATCCCATGAAGGAATTAAACCGAAGGAATGCCTCTTCAGAAAAATTTCCCCTAGCCTTTATGCGCTGAAGAATTTCAATGTTTGATCGGATTATGGTGCCACGACGCCGATAGTTTTATTACTTCATTCCACCTAAAATGAAGATTGTAATAACATAACATGCTGTTACAAAATAAAAATGCGTCACAATCTTTCGGTATCCGCGGATACTCTGTAGCAGAGAATGGAACCATTCACTGAGTTTATGGATGTGAAAGTACACTAAGTCTTCTCATGGTTATGGCTGATTTTCATTTTATTACATGCGGTTTTGTAAATATCTGAAGATTTCTTCATGGGTCTTATGTCCTTTGTGGGAGGAACAATCAAAGTTGTATTATTGGTACTAGTGGGTAGTATTATTTCCGCAGTTCTCGATAGAGACACTGTCTTAGACAGTATATACCTTTGTTAGCTTTTTCTTCCTACGTGAGATAATACCTCATGAAAATTCCAGGTTGACAAATCTTGTGAATATTCTTAATTTTAGCCTCATTCCTATATTCAAATATCTTATTTATGTGTTGAATGTTAACTTTCATAAGCACACTTAATCACTGTATAGATTTGAAGAGTGAAATATTAACACAGCTGATCCAAAATGCATCTTCGCAATATAGGCTATACATTTATATCCAAATGATTGTACACGTACATGTATCTTCATGTCTCCAGAAAAAAGAAATATTTTGCGTTTCCAAAGTACGCCTAATTACCATCAATTCAAATTCTACAATCCCAATTTCCATTTTATTCGATGTGTCACAATCACAAAGCTATGAATTGAAGTTGGACAGACACTTCTACCTGTTATACTTTTGAAAAAAATAAGTAGTTTTCTTGTATAAGCATATCAGTATGTGTGGTCGGAATGGTAAAATTGTAAGCGTACTTTGTTATCATGAAATACTGAGAATATTTCAAACTTTAAATCTTGAATATATTTGATTCAGCTAACTCTGACAAAAACTCTTGGCAAAATTTAGGCGGAGATAGACAGACAGACAGACAGACAGACAGACAGACAGACAGACAGACAGACAGATAGATAGATAGATAGATAGATAGATAGATAGATAGATAGATAGATAGATAGATAGATAGATAGATAGATAGATAGATAGATAGATAGGGAGGGATGGAGAAAGAAAGAAAGAAAGAAAGAAAGAAAGAAAGAAAGAAAGAAAGAAAGAAAGAAAGAAAGAAAGAAAGAATAAAAGAAAGAACGGAACCTGGTCGCGTACATTTATACATCTGTTGGGTCGGGGAGTAAGAAGTCTTAGATTATTTCGCAAATGTCTTTCCCAGTCAAAATTTCTGGCAAACTGGAAAAAGAGCCAATGTTATTCCTATTCACGAACGGGAGTTCATGATATATATACAGATCCTATCTGTGTTCTTTGCTTAGTATTACTGGCAAAGTTTAAAGCAATATAAATATTTTTCAAACATGTCATCAATCATTGACGAAAGCATCAAGTCCTAACATCTTTTCGGTCCGGATTGATACCCAGCAACTCTTGTATTAACAGTTCTCCACAGCCTTCGATGAGCGAAAAGAAACATGGTTTATATATTCATTGATATTGCAAAGCTTTCGAACAGGTATGTCCTAAGGGTCTGTTGTTCGAACTTACAAAATCCGGTTTGTCTGGTCGTTTTCTAGTATGATTTAAAGGTTACCAGCTGGGGTGGGGTGGTAGCTGAGATTCACCAAGACTCGGATTTTCAATGCCATTTCTGTTTCTGGTCAGTGTGAAAGATCGATACTGCTGACCTCATTCAAACGAATGTACGTCCATGTTGCTGACATACCCTCGTATGTAGAAACTTATGATTACCAATCAGTTGTAAATGATATTGACATGGGTTTATGAAGTTTCGTAAATTGGGCCGAATAAAGGCTGGTTATCTTTAACCCTATACACAAAAATAATTTTAATATTTAGGAAATTAATATCTATGAATCATACTTAATCCACATATTATGACGAAAAGCTGGTATTGACACTCGAACATTATCATTAGGGAGTTATCCGCAATGAGCTAACCTGGGGTAAACATATTGCACATACTGTAGAAAAAAATACGATGTTTGTAAATATGAGGCGTTTCCAATTAAGATTTCATAGAGCAACTATTGAGACTATTTATGCATCATTCATAAGACTAATTCTTGAATACGCTAAGACAGTATGGTCTGACTGTAGTCAGCCCAGGAATCATAATCAAACATTCAACTGACAGCTACTCGTCCTGTGACTGGTCACACACGTGAAAAGGAAAATTTACTTTAACGCACAGAATGTCAAGAACGTGGCTCCTGCATATTTACAACAATGACTGCCGCAGGATGTGAACGACAACATATTACAACACCTATAATCGACATGACCTTACCCCCCCCCCCCCCTCCTCCAACTTTAACGACAAATTGCAGTAATTCACTTTTCCCGGCCACCATTCGTTGATGGAATCAGCTGGCTCCAGCTACCAGACAGGCATGATTCAATGTACATGATATATCGAAATCTTCTTCATGAATATTGCACGGTACTGAAAAGAAAAAATTATTTGGTGGCATTGATATGCAAAACATCGCAATATTACACACTATACTGTGCGTGACGAGCTTTATGTTAAAGGCACATTCAAGGACTCTATTTACAAGTGACTGTTTTTGACAAAAACCAACCTGAGAGCTCTCTGAAGTATTTTTCTTGATACAAAGGTAGCTTAAGTATAATGTATCTAGGTTGGTATGGACATTTACTACTGAGTAATGCAAAGGCAAATGCTTGTTATTGATTAATTGTTTTAAAAAAAAGACAGTGAGAGTGATAAGGTTGTTTTGTTCTATTTTGGTTATTTCTGTGTCAAACTGAGCAGAAAATTTTTGAAAATGATTTCTTTCTTTCTTAACAGTACTATTTTAAAAACTTTCCTATGTTTTATATTTTTTATTTATGAATAATCCTACTGTGAAATTGATAACCGGCCTTTTGGAAGCTGTAGATGTAAATATATGACTTTTTCAACTTTACAAAGTTATATTTCATCAACTAGACAAAACATAAAAATATGGGAAACTTTTGAGAATGTATTAATGAGAATGAGATGAAATCCTTTTCAGAATATATTATGCTGCTTGTTTTGGGAAAGAAATGACCGAAAATAGCACAAAACCCAACCTTTTCCCTATCACTGTGTTTATTTAACAATTAGGCAAGGACAAACATTTATCTTTGCATTCATGTGCAGTACATGTCCATACCAGCCCAAATATAAATACTTCAACTGCTTTTGCATCAATAAAAAGTACTTTACAAGACCTCTAATGTAGTTTTTATTCAAAAATAGTCATTTGTAAATAGAGTCCTTCAACAGAATCGGAGTGAAGGGAACTCTGGCTTGTAGCTGTGGATTACCAAATTATATAGTATCCGTATAGATTTACATGACACTATAAATAGACGTGCTTCTTTCGCCTTACAGAATAAATTACATGGATGTACTTTTGAAGACAGTACAAATACATCTGAGACTGTACAATCATGCATAGAGAAATCCAGGGGGTTTGAACTGCTTGGCAGGTTAGCCATGAAAAATATGTAGTCGATTATATCCACCTACCATTCAGTAATCCAAGACATAAAAAGCCTCTGTAAGGACATTTTCTTCAAAGTGTTGCAGCTTTTTTATTTTTAGTTTTACTTTATTTTTTTGGGGGGGGGGGGTAGCAGTATATATTGCATCTTGATGTAAAGGAGAGTTTTATATAAGGACATCACTGTTCCCGGATATTATTTGATAAAATACGTTTACGTTAGTTATGTGTAGTCATGTCAGTATTACTTCAGTGTTCCTGATAAGTTCCTGCATGCAATATCTACCTGGATACCACGTCCAGCGCCTGTCATAAAACACACGCAAATTCAAAAGACTTGTCGGATACGCAGGGATGAAATGAAATGAACTTGAATTTGCTTAACCTCTATATAAATTAGGCATTTTGCCGAAACACAGACAAATTACATTACAATAATACACAGAATTGAGTAATACGATAAGAAGAAACCATGGTCCGGAGTGGTGTTTTTTTTAAATTAAAGTTTGAAGAAGAAATCACGACGATGGACACGGAGTGATTTGTTCTTCAGACTTGCATACGAAACCACGAATGAACATGGTTTCTCCATTGTAAACCATGCTGACTTTACAAAACAATGTTCTGAAACCAAGTCGTTAATTTCATTATATAATCATAAAAGGCACTTCGAATTATTACTTATATCCAGCGTCGGATGTTATGCCATATGCATGCACGACTGGTCACACAAAAAGCTCAAAATAGCAGGCGATTTACAGTGAGCCTCGGTGGTGGAGTGGTAACATAGCATAGGTTTTAATTCCCTCTTTATAATTTTTTGGTATTGAGTGTGGAGAATATTGCAATATTTCAAAGTCCGGCACCAAAGGTAGTGCCCAGACAAAAGAAGTTAGCCGCACTTGATCATGAACAAGTGAACGAGAAATCACTGGTGGAAATAATGGGACCATGGTTTAAACACACACACACAGACACACACACACACACACACACACACACACATACACACACACACACAACCAAAAGAAAAAGAAAAAAGAAAAATACGGCACACGTTATTTTAAGGCAAAATTGCGTACTACACGCAAGATGCAACAAAATACTCTGGTGAAATTGCTGCATTATTTAAAAGTACACTGATGAATGATATGAATTTGAAACTATCTGCTGATGTAGAAAAGTCGAAAGTGATGACATTTAATAAAAAGAATTCAACTAGTTTGTTATAAGTTTCAAAACTGAAAAATTGAAGTATTAAAAATTAAATTTGGGCATCCAAATTTTCGACAAAGGAAAATTTTACTTTTGCAGTTCAATACTTGATATGCGACAAAGCACTGAA
The DNA here is from genome assembly GCA_964020975.1 of Hermodice carunculata. NCBI lineage: Eukaryota > Metazoa > Annelida > Polychaeta > Eunicida > Amphinomidae > Hermodice > Hermodice carunculata. The sequence continues at coordinate 64,722,641 of OZ026615.1, read as the reverse complement.
AGCATCAGGGAGGCTGTAGATGTTTTATATAGTGTCAAATGGATATCAGAACGTACCTGTCTTCTGTTTGCCAATAAACAAACAAGCAAACAAATACAACAAAACAAAACAAAAATCATACAAAATAAAACAAAAAAACTATAATTGTTTTCAAGTTTCCTCAATGTATATGGAATTTGAGGAGTGTATATTATCCAACCAAGGAAACTGCTATTACCCAGCGATTTAAGTGGCTGCTTTGAAACACAGTGTGATAAATTGCATCTTATTTTCTTAAAATATATTGTTTGGAAATTTAGAGAAAAGCCTGCAACACGGTGGTGATAAGTGAAACTCGACAGCGCCCTCACGTTCTGATGATTTTCAGCCGTGCGTACAATAACAGGCATCGCATTGTTAACTTAGATCTGTGTACGGAATAATAATCCATTTATCTACTTTTTCATTAGCATCCCTATATTATTTTTTTATTTTGAGGAGGCAAAATAAATACACCTTTGTGCATGCAGAAAACTTTTTTTGTTTTGTTTTGACACATGTGACCACATATGTACCAATTAGTACGAATATATATATATATATATATATATATATATATATATATATATATATATATATATATATATATATATATATATATATATATATAACACTTTTCTGTATGATGCCTCCAGATGTAATTACGACCTGATGACAACAGACAGATCTCAATGGCTTGCCACAGTGAAAGGCTCTGCATTTCAAATGATAAATAAACTGTATTCAAAGAAAGACAGCGGAAAAGACAGACAATAAGTCCCGGATAAAAAAATTCACAAACTTTCGTTAAATTTAAAGGGAATTTTGAATTAGATTATATAAAATTAAAAAAGCAAAGGTACGAAAAAGCTTTACACGACTGAGAATTAGTGACAATATTCTTTCTATAAAAACTGACAGACACAAATGACTGAAAAAAACACAACCTGATTCAACTCTTTTGCTATATATTTTCGACTATTGGAACTGTATTTCATTACGTTTTGCTCCGCTCAACATATCCTGCTTCGTGCATAAAAAACTGATGGATTCGGCGAAGGCTATATTCACAAATTTGAAGAGTTAGACGGTGAAGAGAATTTGATCAACTTTAAAGAGATTTCCAGGTATTGAATAAATATACATATTGGAATCTTTTGGGCTGGTACAATTAAAAATTAAAGGCCCATTTTTAATATTAACCCGGAACAACCTGCAATATACTTTTTTCTGTGGCGTTCTCGTGTAACTTAATTGTTTAACTATATCATTCATGTATCTTTCTTGCGTTGATGTTACCTTGTTCTGTGGTGTCTTTGTTCTTTTTCAGTGAAGTACCTCAAATGTACAGGTAAAGTGAAAGCCAATTTGTATGTGCTATTTCATAGCTTTGTTGTAATAGAACTGGATACCCTAATTTAAGGTTATATGTTCAACCGGTTTTGATTTTTGTTTTCTCATTTTGAGATATTTTGATAGAAATGTATGTTGTCTGTCCTATACCTAAATTTGGAAGTTCTCGGCCCAATGCAATGTGAAGAAATAAACAGAATAAATACATTTATAATAAACATGGCAGTCAACAGACGTTATGAACCTTTAGATCTGGACTCCATACAATAGATATCTGAGGCAAAATTACTATTCCCATGGATATATCTCTAGAACTTTTTTTTTTTTTTTTTTTAATTTTTTTTTTTTAGTTTTTAGTTTTGATCAAACAAAAACTAATTTACTCAATAAACCCTTGACGGCAAAAACGTATCAGCTATTTTCCGTGAAATGGTCAGTTAATTTTCCCATGCGAATCAAATATGAAGGGTTCTGCAACCTGCAATTTTTAGCTTTGCAATATTTTTGTTTTAACTTAGTTAAAATAGTTTTATGAAAAATCCCTGATATTTTTTGGCAGATTGAAATCTTGATAGCACGAGAGTGGTCATTTTATCTTAAACATGTTTCAAGATATATCCAAAACTTCACAAAAAATATATCCAAAACACTTGTTGTACTGCAAATTTTGATTTTCTGGTTCCACCTTAGGTACAAACAGAATTTGTGAAGCCTTGTGGTCAATAGGATGTATTCATATCTTACTGCGGTCCTACTCTAATACCTATTGAGCAAAAGAGGGAGCCACCTGCATCAGGGCAGATCCATGTATATTTAGCATGGTCAAAAGTACTTTCTCAACAAAATGAACAACACAAACACACAATAATCTTAAGAAAATGTATTAACATATATTTGAAACATAAAGGATGCCTAAAATAATTAGAAATGGGCTCTCTTTTGGTTGAAAAGGTATTATTTATGGATGTTTATGTAGTATATAATACAAATCTGCCGTGATCATGGTGGAAGCATCAGTCTGTTGCCCCGGCAACACAGGAAATAAGCAGGATCGCAGTTAAATATGAATGTCTCCTATTGAGTACATAGGTTCATTATGTGAGGAATGCGTGATATTTAAATCAAGTCCAAGCGTAAAGTCGGTTTACCAGGTTGGAAATTATCTTAACAATAAATGTTATCATTATAAGACGATAGGGCTTGCAAAATTAAAAAATACTTAAAGGGTTCCTGTCAGCGCATTTGGGGTAAAATGCATGGGACAGAAGTACTGATTAATGTTGAATATTTTAGCCATGGACGTCAAGTTTCTAGAAAAAAAAAGTGAATCCACGACAAATATGAATGCATGAGGAAATAAAAATCTTTTGACCGCCCCCGCCCCCCAATCTACTGTAATATGACTAAGCCTTGTCCAACATTTTTTTTCTTACTCTCTCATTCGCTTATCGCTATCATGGTCCATGTACCTGTCCTTGAGAGGGCTGTAAAATAGGGCATATATGGGTTAGTTCTAAATTCGCCTGAATGTGGTGCTGCCCATCCTGTTCATGGTTGACCGCCCATATCTTGTGCTCACTTTCCATGACCCTCACTTTTTCTCTATAGATTAACATGGGGAATTAGCAGACATAAATTTAACCTCTCTATATGTTGTCAAATAAGCATTAAGCTTTTATTTTATCACTCCTTGGCGTATTTGAAAGATAACAATACGTACTTCAGGTAGATTAGAAGATGATAATTCCAAAAATCGTCCTCATTTTACAAGGTGAAGATTAAGATATGAGGCGCAAGGAAAACAAGGATTGCCAAATTTTCCTCAAGTTCAAACTATGATAGGCAAATACATTTTACATGAGTACAAGCGGTAAATGAAAACTAACAAACAAATGCAATTTTTTTTTTTTTTTTTTTTTTTTTTTTTTTTTTTTTGATTAACAAGATGTTCTGATTTCGATATTACACCGTGAACACATCGCCGGGATGGATATCGGAATTTTTTCCCCAAGTTTTTTCAAAGCACAATTGATTAGGGGGCACCCCACTCCTACCCACCCACCCACCCACCCACCCCGCCCATGATAGGAACTCTTTTTTGCAAAGATAAGAGAAAATTGCACTTTCTAAAAACTGATATTTATCCTATGTTAAAACTTTATTTATCTTGAAAAAGGTAGGGTTCATTCTAATTGTCGAATACTCGCCCACTGGATACGCCAAAGCATCGTGGAAACAAGCTAGGTCAAATCTCTCTCTCTCTCTCTCTCTCTCTCTCTCTCTCTCTCCCTCCCTCTCTCTCTCTCCCTCTCCCTCCTCTCTCTCTCTCTCTCTCTCTCTCTCTCTCTCTCTCTCTCTCTCTCTCTCTCTGTGCCTGTATATTTGCCTACGGTATGGCCTACTCGACGACATTTTCAATCTTCAGGCAGAATTATGCAATCTTTACTGTGCTCTGTCATGAAATCCCAAACTATTTCGCGTTTGGCGATTGTTTTTAAGCTTCATTCAGACGCAGCTGCGCCTCAGGCGTTCAAAACTCAATTCATATATACTAGGGCTCTGTCTATGGGTATTGTATATTTTATATACATTGTATATATACATTATACACATATATGTATATGTATCAGATACACAATATATATTTTAGATGTATAAATAGAATAAATAACTGAATAAATACATATATAAATATCTAATAAATAAATAAGTTAAAGTCCTTCACGTGTAATGCGTCACGACAGGCAGGAATTTTTAAAATTCCAAAGTGAGGCTCTCCTATCTCGTTTTCATATTATTATTAATCTGACATCATGGCTGACGGATGCCCACAGGGTTAAGGCTCCCAGTCCCAAGTTTGGGATTATTTGAAGAGGTACAGAGAACAAGTTAATTACAAGATATGCAAAAGTGTCCACCACCAGGGTGCCACGTGAAGGATTGTTTTGAGATGCCATAACCAAGCGGTGGGCTTCTTTGTCACCTGAAATGGCTTAAGGTAGCGGCCATATTTCGACCGCGCGTATAGAACTAGCGACTTTAACCCCTTATAACTTATTCGTTTTTGCCATTTCACCCGGAAAACTATACCTTATTTTAATGGTACAGATGTCTAGATTTGAAAAAACCAGGTTTTTGTATAAATGTGACGAGTTTTGATGGTGTCCTGAGTAATTTTCCTAGGGGGTATCAGATAGCACTTTTTGCAGCGCCTACTGGAAAAATATTCGACAATTAAGTCTAAAAACTATGCAGGATTTAGGTACTGACCAATACACAGGAACCGTTCTTACCGTTCATGAAATGAATGAATATTGAAAATGTTGTTGAATTCTTTCATCGCCATCATAAAGTCTTACAATTCTGTCACTTTTAGCGCTTCAAAAGTCACGGAAGGAATAGTTAGAACGGAAAATCCCAGATACGGTTCCTAGCTTAGGTATTTACCTTCCAAAATCTGTTCATTTCGATAGGATAAACCTACTGGGTTTTTTAAAATGTTGTTTACAAAATTGATTGATCTTGCGAAAATTGTTTTCTGAGTAAATCGCAATGAAAGGTAGAATGGCCCGTTTTCGTACATGATTGTCTGTAGCGGGAATACGGTTTGTTTTCTTCGGCTCAACTTTGTAGTACACATGGTACACAAGCAAACCTCACATTTGATGTATTTCTCCTAAAACGTATTGATGTTTTCTGTGTTAAAAAGCATGTTTTAAAACTCAAAGACTCCAAAGGCAGCCACGCTGTTGGTTTTACCTGGCTGGTTTCCCATGCGGCTGCCTGACTTCAAACGGGAATTGTAAGTGGATTAATCACGTGACCTGACGTGTGATAACCTTGACCCTGACAACCAGTGTTTAAATATGGCGGCTGTAAGCGAAGACCTCGTGTATTTCAAATGTTTGTTTTACGGAGAAGTTCACTCAGCTGGCATGTTCTGCTCACTCATTTCTCATCACGTTGGATCAAAGAGCAAAAGATGCATTCCGGAAAGATGAAGGACATATGTACCAGTCTGGACGCTTTTATGCCACAACAAAGTCTGTACCTGGGACGCGAGCAGCTCCGAAGTGTCGGCATTGTGGGCACCCGCGGAAAGGCCATCCCAAGGTTTGCGCCCAGTCAGCAAATTAGTGAAGTGTGATAGTGATACTGGTATTTGTGCCTGTATTTGTGCTGCATCACAACATCGTTCTTGTGTTGGATATGTGATGAAGCATTATGACTATTGAGCGAGAAGATATGGACACTATGGAATATTGATTGGTGTTTGACATGTAAATAGCTTTCTTCATGTTGTGCCATGTGCAATTGAATAAATATTTATTTTTCAAATTTGTCTTGTGTTTATTATTTTGGACGGAAATATTTTCCATCGTATGTACAAGGAGCAGTGTTGTAACTTGTATATCAAACACAATTGAGCATTTTATTTTCTGATACTGTTTTGGGAGGTCGAGAAAAAAAGATTATCCATATTAGTTTTGTTAGATGCAGGGTGCTGTTCAGTTGGAGCATAAAGCAGAATGGGATGGACCACTTTGTGTTCTCTGTCAAATTTTATTGAACATTTTTGATATTGTTACCAACCAAAGATAATTGGATATTGAACATAAGTAATAAAACTTTTCTTCAAAAGTCTCCGTCCTCATTGTCAAATTTCATGTGAAGTAATTTGACCTCCAGTTCTCTTCCATTGTTGAGTTGATAGATGCGGGGGGGGGGGGGGGGGGGGGGAGAGGGGATTTATAGACCAATTACTTTGATGTAAAAGCTGCACTGGCTATAATATTTTAGAAATGGGAAAAAGGAGACCGTTTTTCACTAAGGTATGAATAACCGTGAATATCTTGTATTTCAGTATTATAAAAAGTTTATTATACATCCAAAAGTGTTTTCATTTTTGTTGTATTTGCATTCGTTTTGACTTGGGCCAATCTGCAGTATATCATTGTCCTGATATTCTTGCATTATAACAGGAGAAACCCAAATAAAAATACACTGGACCATATAGTGGCGCTCGTGCACTCAAGGTCGATACATTCAGGGACGTACTGACTACATGTGTCTGTTTGGTTTGCGAGGAGGAGCTACAACGAATAGGAGTGGTTTCTTGCATTCAATTCAGAAAAAAACCACGAGAGCACGAAGTGTGCGAGGGACTTATTCATGAATCGGATACAAGAACCCACTCCTATTCGTTATATGTCCTTCTTGAACCATGTCATCTTTTCAGTGATTTTTATATTGTGACCCTTGTTTACCCTTGTTATCAGGGTCGCGGCACAGAACTATTTTTGACCCACCGATGCACATGCGCGTCAACTTTTCCGTTACATGTATAAGTGACTATTTTGAAAACAGTAAAAAAGGTTGGATATAAACAAAATCTAGCCTCCTAGTGTAGTGGGTAAGACGTCACCTCATAAAACCATCGTAAACTAGGAAAGGTGATTTGCTGCATATAGCAAATCAGTGTGTGTGTCTTCAAAGCATATTGGTATGGCAATGTACAACTATTCCATAAAACAGGAGTAGAAGTTGGAATGGCATCTCTATCTATTATAGCTTTGAAGTTATTCAAGATTTTAAATTTCTAATGGTGCTTTTTTTTACATAATTTAAATTACAACAATTTTTATTTTTAATTCATTAGGTGATAAGGTGCCAATGGTCAACACCCCCCTAGTAGAAGTTGGAATGACATCTCTATTATATTGTTGAAGATATTCAAGATTGAAAATTTCAAATTCAGAAAGAAAGAAAGAAAGAAAGAAAGAAAGAAGGGAGGGAGGGAGGGAGGGAGAGAGAAAGAAAGAAAGAAAGAAAGAAAGAAAGACAGACAGACAGACAGGAAGAAAGAAAGAAAGAAAGAAAGAAAAAGAAAGAAAGAAAGAAAAGTGTGTGTTGACACACACACACACTTTAATGATAGAATGCATGAGCAAGGATCTTGAGCATTTCCTGGACTGTGTAATTGTATATAGATAATGTAGCCCAAAATGTTTTCTTTAAGAGCCACTGAACTGACTGGTGTCCAGAAAGAAAACATTAACTTATAATTAAATTACCAAACAGACATAGCCATTCAATCAATGCAGCCAATGTTTATATGACAAAATTAACTCATTCAGTGATGAACCCAAAGGATATGCTCTTTGCTAATTCTTTTAAATTTGCATTGCTAATACAATGTGTGAAACAAATAAAAAAGGTCAGAATATCACAAATCATGAGCAGAAGAATACTCATTATATCCCTTTGATACAGATTTTACTGACAGTAAATGAAGACTTCTGTCCTGAATGAGTCAAGGGATGCCGCATTTTCAAAGGGTCATTTTGATGTCACATCTTGTAAAATATATACCAGGGTTATGGCTTGTTTGCAGTTTAATTGAGATGTGACACCCCTGTAAAAATGTCCCACAGGTCTTACAATGTTGATAAAGGCTGTGGATTATGAGTAAAATCTATTTGGGTAATAAAATACACATAAACTTAAGCAGGAAAGGGTAGGGTTTATTTTGATGTGGTTACACTTGCCAGGACTTTGGAATAAGCTGGCCATTTGATACCAATCATTCACTGTCACTGGTCATGTGTGTTTGGTGGGGTGGCAGACACATAGCAGGGCCAGCTCCACAGTAAAATGGTGTCCCTGCATCCGGATTATTTTGTAAAAAATCCAATTATTTGAGGCTACAAAAGTGAAAATAAAACCCATATAAATGTCTACAGCAGCACCCATGTGGACCTTTTTACAAACACCACTAATTATAGCAGCCGGGTTGAGTGGCAGGGCAAAGAGATCAGTGATAGGCTGTTTGGCCTACCAGCACTGTGGTCACAACTAATGAGACGGCCTCCAGAGCTCAGGTCAGGTGGAATGCACTGTATATTACATATTGAAGATTTCAAACTTTAATTAGCCCTCATTTGCATAATTTTGAAAAGCATGACCTCTCATTATAAAAAGGCCAGCCTTTATCTATAGAAGTATAATTGTGCCAAGTTTGGAGTTTCTACGTGTTATACTTTTCAAATGAAATGTCGGACAAATTTGCCTGTAAAGAAAGAAAGAAAGAAAGAAAGAAAGAAAGAAAGAAAGAAAGAAAGAAAGAAAGAAAGAAAGAAAGAAAGAAAGAAAGAAAGAAAGAAAGAAAGAAAGAAAGAAAGAAAGAAAGAAAGAAAGAAAGAAAGAAAGAATTCCTAGAAAAACAGAAAAGTGTGTGCTGACACACACACTTTAATTATCAGCCAAGGTTCGAATCCCGCTGGGCACTTTGACAACCGTCGTAAATTATCAGCCAGGGTTCGAATCCCGCCAGGTACTATGAAACATTAAAAGTCATACTTTTATAAAAAGTAGAGAGAACACGCGTTCTCCGTGGCACAATTGCAAAGTCCACCTTTTCTGGTCACCGAAAGTAGTGCCAATACAAAAGATTATTGCGGTGAGTTAACTAGAAAAACTGAAGAAAAAGCCACTGGTTGTAACAAAAGTAGCATGGTTTAATGGTAAATATACTGTGTCTAATATGTGGCTCTATTAAATAGATTATGCAATCTAATCTTGCGGGTAATACCCGCATGTACAGGTACCCGGGTGTCACTACCCGACAGAGGCCTAGTATATATATATATATACTCAGCAGCTTGGTCGTGTGACTATTTTAAGGAATATACAACATATACAGTTAGACTTACACCTCTGAGGTCTGTTACAAATGTGCTTGCTCCTGGAGTAAAATCCAAATCTAGCTGTCAGTATACCATGTCGATGATAGACTCTCAAAGATAGGCAAGGTCAAGATCAACTGGCTCATGTGGGTTCTCAGTAGAGAGCTCTGTCGGCGGTCGTGCCAGGTACATGAATATGTATTTCCGTTAGTTTCCATTGTAATTACACCTATATAACTGTAAAAACCGCTCTACCAAGAAACATCAAATTTTGTGCGGTAAATGGTTGTATATTGTTGAGGGAAGGCTCTCGTGAACCTTAAACTCAGCTTATTACCATAGTCACCCTAATTACTGGAAGTATTAAGACATATTTCGTATTACATTCTTTTTTTTTAGCAAGATAAAACTTCAAATCTATTTACATTCTACAAGCAAAGTGTCCACCATTAGATGAAACCTTGCAACGATTCCAACCAATTGGAATGTTGTGCACTCAGCTTTATGGAACATCTATGGTGACGGCCAATGGATATTGAGCGACACGGTTGGTGCAACTCTGCAAAAAATCACGATAAACAATCTGCATCACACCACACAGTAAAGTGTCAAAACTACTCAGTCTGTCAGATTAACACACAGGCATGTGAACTAGCTATTACCTGACTCATTGCGTTTCCTGGAATGCTTCTGTAAACACTTGCATAGCCTGGTCCTTGATAAGAATTTTGATTTTTCCCATGATCCTTGAAGATTTACCCATGGTGCCTGAAGATTCCTTTGAATTTCCATACACTCTGTACCTCCTGTAATTAATAAAAAGTGATGGATTTCCCGCTAAGAAATAAGGCAAACAGGTTGAACATCATTCTTGCATTTTTCCATATGTTAAGTCATTGTTATAGTAAAATTGTTACACCAAAACATGATACTTCATGAAAACCTTCCTTTAACTGCCTTAAAGTTTACACAAATGTACATATTTTCATTTCTGAAGTATCAGACCATTTCTAAGAAGATTTTAGAGATTTTCAAGAAATAGTTAACAGAAAAAAAACACATCTACACAAATGATTTGAGCATGACCATTTGAACAAGCTTGGTAAAGACCCATGCAGAGTATATACCCACCAAGTCTGAAGATGACCCAGCTACCAGTTTCAGACAAAAAAATCAACATTGTAAATTGTGGGTGGACAAAGGACAATGGATGAAAAATAATGACAAAAGCTCAGCTGGCTGACAAGTGAACTGAGCCAATAATGACACTTAACCAAATAAAATTTAATTTCTGGGCACTATGGAATGTTTGGAGTGAGCAGGAAAGTGGTAATACATTCATTGGTGGGTAACGAAGCAACGGTAGTGGCAAGTCTGCACAAGGAAACTCTTTTCCTCTTCATTTAATTTGTGAACAAAATAGTTCCAGTGTCTGGCAACCTCTATTATCTCACCTGCTCTCAGAGCTTTCCACCAAGTAACCACCCCTTAAAGATTTGCCGAGAAAAAAAAACAAATCATAAAAATAGAGGTGCCAAACCAACTTCAATTTATGGGTTTGTGACATAGCCACATCCAATGAATCATGAACCAAAGTTGTTGCATTTTGATTTATGTAAATTAGGTGAATACTCAAGATTTAATACCTGAATAACTTTTACAGATAAAGGTGCCATGCAAACTTCAAATTGTAGGTTTGTAACATAGCCCGCATCTCATGAAACATGAACCAAAGTTGTAGCATTCGAATTAAAGCAAATTAGATAAATGCTCAAACTTTAAATCTTGAATAACTTCAAAACTACTATAGACTGAGGTATCATTCCAAATTTAGTTTATAGATTTGTAGGATAGTTGCATTCAATGATAACCATGGTGAATCAAAGTTGTAGCAGTTTGATTTATGCAAACACACGAAATTTAAATCTTGAATAGCTTCAAAACTATAATAGATTGAGTTGCCATTCCGACTTAAATTTATACGTTTTTTATATAGCCGCATGAAAAATAAATTGTTGCAGGAGTTAAATAAATACTGAATGGGCAATCTTTATAAGTTTTTATGCACACAAACTGATTTGTTGACAAACAAATCAAATTTTTCTAGTTAAGTCTGTGTAGGAAGACAGACTGCTTGTTTTCCTTAAATACATATTTATTTATTTATTTATTTATTTATTTATTTGTTTGTTTGTTTGTTTGTTTGTTTGTTTGTTTGTTTATATATTTATTTATTTATTTACGTGTGAATTTTGTGGTCAGCTTTTCTCAGATAGAGGTGCCATTTCCACTTCAATTGGTAGGTTTGTGACATAGCGGCATCCAATGAAACATGAACCAAAGTCGTAGCATTTTAATTTATGCAAAAACCAGGCAATACACTCAATTTAAATCTTGAATACCTTCACAGGTATTTTAGTCTGGGGTATCATTCAAACTTCAATTGATAGATTTGTGGAACAGCTGCATCCTATGAACCATGAATTAAATTGTATTTGTGCCTTTTTGACCAGAACCACTTCGTAGTAGTCATTATCCTATTCCACAGTCTGAACTCTTTACTCTCCATAAGCTAACCTGTCACTGTCTAACCTGTGTACATATGGAAGCACTACTGTCCATATTGCAGACGTTCCTCTGTAGAATTTTGACACAGTCTGTATCAGCCCAAATAAATTAAAGGGTCTTCAGCAGGTAACTACTCAGAACATGTTTTGGAGCTTGTACCCATGGTATCCAAAAGTATTAGAAGTTTGATTTATGCAAATAGGTCAATACACAAAATTTAAACCTTGAATACAGTACAGTTCACGCATAAGTTCCCTGTATGCTGGCATTTTTAAAATGTGTGCTCGCGTACCAATAAACCTATGTTAGCATGTGCACGCATGCTAGTAGAGCCAAGCAAGAAAGTGCAAACCAATGCCACTGGCATTTCACGGACAAAACGTACATGGCAAATGGCTAGGCATATTATGTTTATAGCCAAACACATTATGCTTTTCGCCAATCGCACCATGCGCTGTGCGCACTTTCTGACCAACCGGTAATGTTGTTTCCCGCCATGGAGTGCTTTGATGTGCAACTTTGTCTTTGCCTTAATTTGGTGCATTTTGAAACAATTAACACATACTAAACGGACTTTCCTCATAATATTTCTGCATCGGAGAACCAGATTACCTGCTTTGGGCTCAAAATAGACATGGTCGGTACATGTAATTCTGATTATTAATGAAATAGGCTATACATAAGCCTACTTCATCATGCTTCCCTTACCCCTCAGCAAGAAAGGAAGTTGCATGCCCTTGAATGAAAAATACTGTCAGTGTTTCTAGTTCTGTAGCCTTTTACACTATATTCACTGTCTTTTTATGTACAAAACATATGGATTTTAATGCTACACTTTTCTTAAAGTACGAGCTTAGATGTACATGATTCTGTTTAAAATGATCAATTTTATGTGAGGCTATAACATTTGCCCCTTAATTATCAAGGGATTCCATCATGTCCATTGGCTAAATACATTGTGCTTACCACCAAAAGCATTGTGCCAATGGCGAGTTGCTAGATGCTTCTGGTATATTTAGTTGTTGAGTACGAGCATTTGGCGATGCGATTTTTCTCACATGCACCAGAGTTTATGACAGCACGTTTGAGCATGCTTACGAGTAATGCTAGCATGGGGGAGGGGGGACTTATGTGTGGGCTGTACTGTAGCTTCAAAACTATACCAGATTGAAGCGCCTTTCCAACTTTAATTTTTAGGATTTGACCTGGCCGCATGGAAAAGATATTGTTGCAGGAGTTGAATAGATACTGAATAGGCAGTCTTTAAAAGTTTTCTAGGCACACAGACTGATTTGCTGACAAGCAAATCAAGTTTCTCTAGTTTTATTTATTTCTGTGTGAAATATATGGTCCGTTTTTCTCGGACACTATTGTTCCCAAAAGTACCAAACTTGCCATGGTGATAGACCTACTAGCAAACTTGTCCATATTATTTGGAACAGTCATGATGTTGAAAATGCAAATTAAAAGAAAAGCTAATGAAAATCTTAAAATCTCCATATCTTCCAACCTATAACAGATAGCCACAAAATTTATATAGAACATACAGGTTTGTGACACCTGCCAAGCTAATGGACAGTGAACAAAAGCTGAGACTCTGACTCAGACTCAGACTCAGATAACCTTTATTTGACCATTGTTCTGTACAGAATACACATTTGTAACATATAACATATACTATATATACTGGCCAGGAGACACCCATTAAGGCCATGAAACAACCGCTATCATGGGAGCCACCTTAATATCCAAATTGATTATAATACAATTTTTATTGAGATGAGAAGAAAAGTTTGTATTACTCTGTAAGAAATAAAAAAAAATACATTTATTGTAATTTTAGACCATGATTATTGCATGTATGTTGATTAGGAAATGAAGGATTGTTAAAGGCCTTATAAATTAGGAACATTACAGATATAACATTTAGGAATAGAACAGGTTGCAACATATTTACTAATATAGTATTTCTTTGCATATAAGGCAAAGTCGTGTTTACTGTGAGTGTCAGATTTGTTGATTATGTTGACAGGAGTATCATTTAAGGTTTTGATTATTATATGTCTCAGGCATTTTTCTGTGCTAACAAGATTAGTTCTTTCTGTAAAAGTAGCAATTCTGTTTCTCGTATTATGATTATGGACATTAGATACTAGTCTTATATTAAATGATTTAAAGTACTCTGGTAATTGGTTGTTAATATACTTAAAGTAGAACTTCAGTTGCTGATGGAGAAAAATATCGTTCATTTTAAGTAGGCTCAGTTCTTTAAAGATTGGTTCTGTGTGAGCGTTAAACTTGCTGTGGTTGATTATCCTTACAGATTTTTTTGAAGTAGAGCAATTCTGGAGTTTAACAAAAGTTTTAAAGTTGTAGCATTTAAAATTATGCTAAATAGCAGCACTTGAAACGTTTGAAAGTTGAATATCTTTGAAACTCAAGAAGTCAATCCAACTTCAATTTAGAGGTTTCCAACATAGTTGCATCCAATCTATTATAAACCATAGTTGTAGCATTTTGATTTATGCAAATTAAGTAATACACAAAATTAAATTCTTGAAGAACTTCCAAACTATCATATATACAGGTGTCAACTTCAAATTATAGGTCTGTGACATAGCAGCATCCCCACCCCCACCCCACCCCACTTCCACCCCCACCCCCAAAAAAACATGAATCAGAATTGTGGCAATTTAATTTATGCAAATTTAGGTGAATATACAAAATTTTAATCTGGAATAACTTCAAAACTATTACAGTTTAAGGTGCCACGCCCCTTCAATTCGTAAGTTTGTTACATAGCCGCGTCCGATGAAACATGAACCAAAGTTGCAGCACTTTAATTTATGTTAATTAGGTGAATACACAAAGTTTAAATCTGGAAAAAATTCAAAACTATTACTGAGAGAGGTACCATTTCCACTTCAACTGGTAGATATCTGCCACAGCCGCATCCAAATTATGAAACATGATGGTTACAATGCTGAAGTTTTCACAGGTCACTCATTTAGACGTGGGGGTGCATCCTTTGCGTTTGCAGCAGGAGTACCAGGCGAATTGATTCAGGCACATGGTGACTGGGCCTCTGATGCTTATCTGAATTATCTGGATTTATCATTGGGTTCCAGATGGCAGGTAGCCTTAAAAATGAGAAATAAAATTTTTAAGGTTGCTTATTAGTAAGTGGAGGATATTTATTACAGCAAGCTCTGATTATAGAGAATTACCCAGTGACCTCTATTGGGATTATGGAACATTATTTATGGGAAGTTTAAGTACGCTACCGGTATATGATTCATATTACATGTCCGAATGATTATACTTGTATGAGATCCCAAGTTCAAACATTGAATATATTTAATCTTGGTTATATTTCACTGTTTGTCAGATTATTATGATTCAGTAATTGATTTTAATATAGCGGGTGAACAGAATTATGAGTAATAGAGTGTATTTAAATGTAAACTGGAAGGCGTCATTATGGTTTGTAGATGTTTGATAGATAATTTAGGTATTACTGATGTTTAATTTTGAGAAAGATGTTTGATAGATAATTATAGTATCACTCATGCTTAATTGTCAGAATGCATAAAAGTTTCTTCAGATGTAGGTAAGTTTTATTTTTGGCCGAGTTTGTTTTGGCGAGTTTTTCAGTGTTGCCTTTTGGTTTTTGTTCAAATTCTAATTTAATTTATTATGTTTAATTCTTTTGTTTGCAACACTTTCTGTCTGCTCGGCCAAAAATAAAATATTGTAATTTAAGTTGTTTTTGTTGTGTTGTTTTATTTACATGTTCAGTTACAAGGTATTGAATTCTGATCTGGAGTAATTGTGAATTTTGTTAATTTCAAAATGATTTATTGGGAAAGGGAGGTCATACCTTGGCATTATCATTAGTACTGATTGTTGCTCTTGGGTAGCCAAAGGTCAGCTTTTGTTTCTTGGTGTCATGTGACTAATCTGAATTTTGGGCGCGATTCAGTCTTTGTGTTCAGTACCTGATTTTCCAGCAGACTGAACAGACTGTCTTTCCTTCCCTCCCTCCCACCCACAAGGATGAACTGTATTATGGTTATTATTTGTTAATACTTTTATTTATCACCGTTATGCGAGTTTTTCAGTGTTGCCTTTTGGTTTTTGTTCAAATTCTAATTTAATTTATTTTGTTTAATTCTTTTGTTTGCAACACTTTCTGTCTGCTCGGCCAAAAATAAAATATTGTAATTTAAGTTGTTTTTGTTGTGTTGTTTTATTTACATGTTCAGTTACAAGGTATTGAATTCTGATCTGGAGTAATTATGAAACATGAACCAAAGTTCTGGTACTTTAATTAATGCAAATTTGGTGAAAACATAAAATTTAAATCTTTGAATAACTTTAAAACTTTTATAGAATGAGGTGTCATTCAAACTTAAATTGGTAGATTTGTGGACTAGCTGCATCCAATGAAACATGAATTACAGTTGTAGCAGTTTGATTCATGCAAATTATGTGCAAAGACACAAAATTTAAATCTGGAAAGGCTTCAAAACTATAATAGATTGAGCTGTCTCTCTAACTTCAATTTGTAGGTTTTTGACATAGTCGCATAAAATTTATTGTTGCAAGAGGTAAATAAAAACTGAATAGGCAATCTTTAAAAGTTTACTGGACACACAGACTAATTTGCTGACAAACAAATCAAATTTTCTAGTTTTAGGGTATTACTCTTTGATTTCATGCATATTTAATGTTTGATTTATTTGTATGGTTTTATGATTTGATTTCTGTGTTATCATTAATTATTTCGATGTCTGATTTGCATGTATGTTTTTCCGTTCGCGGAAGTTGAAGTAAATTCTATATTAGTTTTGGGGCTGGTTGGTTGTCCGCTCGCCATGTCTGCAAGACGCAGAGACATCTGTCGGGTCGATGAGAACCAAAAAGATCAGCTTTGACAGTCAAACGTCCTTCACCTTATGGCAATGGACAACGATGGCTGCGCGTGGTGCCGAGTGTGAGTTGTTTTGTCATGCATGCCATGTGTATTTTATTGCATCAACATAACAACAGCCCTTTCAATGTGCAAGGAGTTTTCCTTTTAAAAGATTCATCATTCAAGAGCCCATACATTGGCTTTACTTTAGTTCACAATGACGTGAGAAACCAGTTTAATGTGTGTTAATTGGATATAACTCTGTCTCAATAAACCAACATGGGCCATGTGGGAATCATGATGTGCTACATCATAGTACATGTATAGTTGGTGTACCTATACTGTCGATAGGGTGGGCCAAAACACCCTGTTATTATCACTTGCTAATTTATCTTTATAATGTGATGAATTACCGGTCTCTGAACTGTGAAATTTGGTGCAATGATGTCTAGCTCAGCGCCCGGCATCTCAGTTACGAGCGTAATTGCCGGTAAGCGCATATTTGGGTTCCTTTTAGCCCCATTTCTGAGGCATCGATGGTGTTTTACTTTTAGTATGCACTGTATGGGCACCATCTCATACCGTCCATCCCAACTTAGCGGCTCGATGCTTCATATTGGGGCTAGGTTCCCTTTTGCTAAGCACAAAGCACACTTTATATAGAATGCACACACTTTGTATTTTAATGATCGCAGAGACCCTAGCGTTTAAGATTGTTCATAAACTGATTTTGTGCACGCACACACACACACACACACACACACACACATCCCACAACATAAGACGGTGTTTTCAGTTTGGCGAAATGGTCACCCCTAGTGTGACATGATCTTTGTTCTTTAAATAACAAATAAACTCACTTAAACCAAAATCCTTACTTAAGCCAAAATATTTACTGACAACAAGTTATCCATCTTGAATTAGGCAAAAATTCCATGACTATATCCTAAATTACGCCAAAATGCTAAAATTTGGGGGGCGACCTGGCCATAATGCACAGGTCACCCCCTCCCTTGTAAGCGGTACAAAAGCAAGTTAGGTGGTAAAGGGGCAGGTGGGGGGAAAATTTGTAGAGCTGTTGCGAGACAATTCGTAGAAATTTCAACTACCCAGAATTGGAAAACAAATCGGAAATCTAGAGAAATCGACAAATCGATCCGAGGTGCACGCCGGCTGGAGTACAACTGCCCAACGGTCACACAATGGTTAACCGACGCTCGTGCCACACGGGTGGCCAATCCGCCGCGCATGCGCATGCACAAAGCCCGACACGCACTACGCACGTGACTGATGTTTTGTGCACGCACACACACACATCCCACAACATAAGACGGTGTTTTCAGTTTGGCGAAATGGTCACCCCTAGTGTGACATGATCTTTGTTCTTTAAATAACAAATAAACTCACTTAAACCAAAATCCTTACTTAAGCCAAAATATTTACTGACAACAAGTTATCCATCTTGAATTAGGCAAAAATTCCATGACTATATCCTAAATTACGCCAAAATGCTAAAATTTGGGGGGCGACCTGGCCATAAGCCACATTGGAAAATGTGGCGCCCCAAATGAGCCGAGTAGGAACTAAAAAAAAAAAGAGATAAGGAAGGAATGTCAAGTAGAAAAAGGGGGAACTGTAGCCTCCAAAATGGCATCTTATGAAAGTAAAGTGATGGGGGTACCACTGCTTGCCCCTCCATTCACCGATTAAGCATAACCAAAATGTCTGACTCAAGTTGGGCTTATAGCTGGAAAAAGAAAAGACAATGTTTACAAAGACAGTATTTTCAAACAATGCATAATCCAATGAAGTCCTATATTATACAACCTCGGCAACAGAGAACTGATGCATTACAATCAGCTCGGCCCTGGGAACGGGGACCCTTGACCCTCCGTTCCTTGGGGAACATACGGTTGTGTCTGGAAATTAAGAGATTAAACTGAACAGCCTTATGACCATGCTTACATCGCCTTATAAGAACTGAAATGGATTACCACTGCCCTCGCAAATTATATATTCCACACATATTATCTGTACAAGAAGTCTTTAGTTGTATAAACAAGGATAAGCTACCCAGAACAGGGGTCCTGGCCCTCTGTGCCACAGGGAATACTGAAATATGATTGCATTTTCATAGAACAGGGGACCTTGTCCCTCTATTCGTAATGCAAAAGCCAATTACCTGAAAACATTACACAATTGTTTAAATTCTCTATGGCAAATATATCTATGTACAATCCCTAAGCCATTCTGTCCTATATACAATGCTGAAATCCAATGAAATCCTGTGTTACATGACTACATCATACATCGAGATGTACTGGAACATACAGTTAAAAGTAGTTATACATTAATACAAGTAAAGATGAATAGGGGTCCTTGTCCCTCTATTCCTGAGAAGTGGGCGGGGGTCCTCGGCCCTGCTCCTATATAGAAAGGTATGAAACGAAGCTAACGTCTGGACCACCACCCCGCTTCACGTTTGGCATGATTTCTCCGTTTCTGAACACACCGACAAGCTGTAACTCACCAGTTTATTCCAAAACTATTTTCTACAGGTATAACACTGAGGATTGTTGACGCATGTTCCTTGTCAAATCACAGTCTTTTAATTGCGAACGTGCACACATTTTACAAAAGATGATCAAGAAAATCCTGCCATGAGCAGAAAGTTAGGTGTGCCCAAATGTCAGACAAAGGGAAGGTACTTGACTCCACATTATATTTCTGTACCTTCAAGCTTAATACACATATTAGATTTACAACTTTATTTTGCAAACTGTGTTGCATGGGTGTTGAGTAACACTTGTCGACTATAATGGATAATTTGTATCCTGAAGCTGACATTGTGTCTTAAAAATATATAAATTTTAAAAATAGTCAACTTGTCTTCGATCCCACATCAATTTCTCTGTGCTCATCAAATTAATACTTTTTCCCCATCTTGTCAATGAATGGCAAAACTATCATCGATTTCCGAGAATTGGATTTGTCCAACATTTGGGCAGGATACAACGTACAAATCATTATTTCAAGTCGGTATGTTGAAAATTACAGAACGTTAGCCAGAGGCTATTACAACCAACCATAAAAAGAATTAGCGCAAGCTAAAATTGAGATTCAAAAAATTTTGTTGAATCCTTTCCGCTGTGGGAACAATACCACAGTGATGCACGTCGCTCTTTCACGTAATTACACTCACACGTATTATGTGACAATGGCAAAGTTACGCGTGCATATATAAAAAGGGCCTCTTGATGGTTTCCCCCATTGCCTGATGAGATCAATTTAGATCGAAACCGGTCGCAATCTTTCCTCCAGTTATCAAGGCACTAGTGTTGTCATATAAGCTAAAATTAATGTACACATGCAATAAAACAGATTGTATATAAAATATATTATCACAAAATAAGCACTAAAAATTGTTCAGAGTAGGTAGTTTGCAGCCATCCAGATATTTAGATCGCAGTGAAAGTATTCAGGGCAAGACAATTCTCTCCATGGTCTACTTGTCCGGGGACATGTGCTCCTATCTTTTACATGTTTATTTTCACAAATTTTACTTGACCCCCATCTATTTTTACTTGTCCCGGACAACAGGACAGGCAAATTGGTGAGCCCTGCTATTGACAGGCAGAAAAATTACAAGTGTTATCAAAATTCCAAGGCACGGCTCTGTTTACTTGTTTGCCCTGCTGACCCACTCTGAACATAGGGAAAAAAAACACACACAGAGGGAAACAGACAGGTAACATGGAACTAATACAGGAAGCTTTAAGGGAGCTTTGGCAAGAAGTTAATAATCCGCAGTGGGACCAGGGTGTCAAACAGAATACACACAGGATCAGTGGGATCCAGAGATGTGTGGCAGAGTGAGAAGTAGAGGTTAAAATAGCAGTTGAGCAGATGTGATAACACAAAGCTCCAGGGCCAGATGATATCTTGACAGAATTCATACAGAGAGGGCCAGAAGAAATTGAGGCTAGTTACAGTTGCTTTCAACAGGGTTATTGAGAAAAGACAAGTACCAAAGGAATGGAGTAAACTCAGGGTTCCATATATTCCAAAGAAGGGCCCAGGAGGCCAATTGGACCAGTGTAGGGGCATTGCCATTTCGTCAAACGTGGGGAAAATATTCAGTAGGATAATGTACCAGAGACAAAGTAGACGAGTTGAAAGGCTTGGTCTTCTGGGGGAAATTCAGAATGGATTCAGACCAGGCAAAAGGGTAGTTGATAACATCTTCACATTGACCCAGGTGTTAGAATAGGAGGAAACTCTTTACCGGTTTCTTAGATCGGAGGAAAGCTTATGACAGGGTATGGAGAGATGCCTTGTGGGAAAAACTAAATGGACTAGGGTTTGATGGGAATGTTCTAGAAATTCTGAAAGCATTGTATAAAGATGTAGACTGTAGACTCTCAGTAGGAAACACTAGTAAATTTTTTTGGCGGCGTATGCTGCATTTCGGCGGCAGAGAGCGGTGGCCAGCGGTAGCCAGCAGCAGAGAGCGGTGGTCGGCGGCAGACAGCGGCACATGGCGTTGGCCAGCGGCAGAGAGCCTTTCGCCGCTGTATAGCCAACCACCGCTATCTGCCGCTGGCTACCGCTCTGTCCTCACAACTGCATTATATTAAGTGTAAAATATGAATCCAAGTGAATAGGAAGGAAAGGAAACCATGTGTACCCATTCATTTATGGCTCATAACACTTCAGTTGCTTCATTCAGTCATATTAATCGGTTCATTCACCTATATGCATGTACACATCAATAAGTTTTATTTTCATTTGCTCATGCCTGACAGTTCACTTGCATTCACATGAATATTGCATTTACATGTAGACATAAGAGGCAAACAAATCTGTTTTCACATATCATGCAGGGCTCGACATTAAGGCAAGCCCGACAGCCCAGGACAATTGAACGTTATTCCCGGACAACTAACTCTTTAATGTGACTAGCCCGACTTGGACAACCATTATTTTATTGTTTCACACGTTTGTGGCAGGTCGGACAAGTAAAAAATCAAGCTTGTTGTCCGCTGGCACATGTCGCGGTCCCAAATTTCCGAAGTAACCAGACGTTTATGCTTCGTTATTTTCCGCCAGATTTACGTCCTTTAATTATTCAGATTAAGCGTATCTGATTGGCCGCTAGAGACACGTGTTAGTTTTGGCCGCGGGAATCAAGCTAAAGGTTAGGAAGTGAAGGTCGCCATTTGCATTTGTCAACAGAAGCAAGCGAACACGCTTTCAGGTTTAGGATGTTTTTGGAGCAGCCCAGGCCAGGGCAAGGCCCTGGCAGGGGTACCAAAAGAAAGAATGCGGCCGCACCTACTGATGAGGACAGACAAAGTCAATCACGTGCACATCAGAAAGAAGATTATGAGAAAACCAAAAGGACCAGGCAGTTTCAGGATCACTGGAGAAAAGAGTTGTTTAAGAACTTTTTAATTTGATCAATCAGTATCTATTCCTCCTCACGACCGTAGGATCTTTCCATTTGTTTACATATTTACAACGGCAGTGAATGTGGCTTACTCCGCATGCATCGGGCCTCAAAAGTATCTAATAAACAAGAAATTGCTGAACGTTTTGACTCATTTTTCACCAATATTGGTCCAAAATTGGCTATGCAGACACAGGTACCAAACATACCGCATTTCTCAACTTATCTTAAAGAAACAATTGTACATTCATTCTCCTTTACAAACATTGCAGCAGATGATATTCTAGGTATTCTGAATAATTTCAAGCCGAAGACGAGCACTGGACATGATCAATTGTCAATGAAACTTATCAAAGGTGCATGTGCTTCATTGGCAAAGCCATTGTCCTTAATCATAAACCAGTCACTTTGTACTGGCATTTTTCCTGACAAATTAAAGACAGCCAAGGTTATACCGATATATAAGACAGATGATAAGAGCTTAATTGACAATTATCGACCCATCTCGCTACTCCCTGTAATATCTAAAATCTTTGAAAAAGTTGTGTATCGTCAAATCTATGATTATTTTAAGTCTAACCTCTTGCTCTACATCAGTCAACACGGATTTAGAAAATTACATTCAACCGAAACTGCTACCTTGGAATTTATAGATAAAATTTATAGAGATCTAGATGCTGGTGAAATACCTATCAGCAGTGCTAGAAATAAGGAAAAATTTTCACTTGTCCGCCAACCAAGTGGAGTCTTATTCTAATTGAACTGTATGTAAATTTTGGACAAGTGCATTGGCAACTTTACTTGTCCGTCACAAGTTTCACTTAGTACGGACAAGCGGATAAGCCCTATTTCTAGCCCTGATCAGTGTATATCTAGATCTGTCAAAAGCTTTCGACACGTTAGATCATGGTATTCTCCTGCATAAATTAAATTATTATGGTATAAAAGGTATTCCTCTTAACTGGTTTCAAAGCTATCTCACTGACAGAACTCAGTTTGTCGAGTATAATGGCATATGCTCCACAACCTTGCCTATTACTACTGGCGTTCCTCAAGGCTCCATCCTCGGTCCCCTTCTATTTCTCATCTACCTAAATGATATGCATTCTGTCTCTGATAAATTTCGATCAATCCTTTATGCTGATGACACAACATTACTCAAGTCTCTCTCTTCTTTTAACTTCTCCACAGGGTCAACAGATCAAGATTTATCCAAAAATATAAATTCTGAACTACAAAAAGTACATGATTGGTTAGCTGCCAACAGACTGCCTTTAAACTTTTCTAAAACTAAGTACATGATCTTTCATTTCCCACAAAGAAAAGTTCAATTGGATTTAGATATCATAATAAACAACACTAAAATTGAAAGGGTGAATGAATTTAATTTCTTAGGCTTACAGGTCCACCAAAATTTGTCATGGGCCCAACATATTAATAAAATTGCCAATAAACTTTCCAGGGTCATTAGCACCCTCAAGAGATTGTGTTCTTACATACCTATGACAGGGCTTCTGCTTTTATATAATTCTCTCTTTTTGCCACATCTCAACTACTCTCTTTTAGCTTGGGGTCATTCTTGCGACCAAATTTTTACCTTACAGAAAAAGGCTATAAGATTTGTTTGTAACACCAATTTCCTTGCACATACTGAACCATTGTTTAAAAACTTGAATAGCCTGAAACTTAAAGATATACTAAGAATGAAAGCTCTTAAATTCTATTACAGGTACTCCAACAACCAACTCCCTGGCTACTTTGAGAACATGTTTTTTACCCCTATTGCAACACACGCACACAATACCCAATACAGAGATATTCCTCGATTAGCAGTTCCTATCAGAAGCTCTACACAAAATACATTCCGTTTCTTTATTCCAAGTCTAATAAAAGAGGCATCCCCAATCATCACAGACAAAGTCTATTCCCATTCGTATTCTGGATTCTCAAAATATGCAAAATTGCAGTTCATCAATGAATATTCAGACATTTGTACCATCATTAACTGCTACATATGTAATAGAGACAATTAAAATGCTAGTTATTGCACATCTTTCCAATTCATATAAATGTATCAGAATATACTGTTTCTTAGTCCTGCCATTGCCTGAATTACTTTCACTGAGATTTCCTCAGTCCCAACCAGCCATTTATCGCATAAATAACCAGGTGCAACTTATGATGTAACTCTACATCTTTCAGGTAGCTCCAGCGATAGCGGAATCAAATTCCTTAGCTGGAGTTAACCCGACAGTATTTATTTGAATGTTATTCAGCTTGTGGCTTTTATGGCTGATGATTATATCTTTATTTTTTGCTTTGATAACATTCTGATTGATTTGCCTATGATGTAACATGGCTGTCAAATAAAATCATTTTGACTTGACTTGACTTGACTTGACTCTCCGTAGTGGATCTCGACTCAAGAGGATTTCGACCATCATATTTCTTTTTCTTTCTCTGTATCCTGGGATATTATAGATTGTTTTCTGAGCTAAACTTCATAATGATCCACAAAGATTTACTTGTGATGGGAACTTGATTGCTCCCACTCAACTCGTGTTCGTTCACATCATCCACCTTGAAATGCTTCAAATCTGAATGTACGACGGAGGTTGCCGGAGGCATCGGGAACAATCTTCGTTGTTTACAGGGTCCACGTGGTCATAGCTTTTTTTGCATGCGAAACCTAACCTAACTGTGGCAAATAAGCGGAAAGCCCAGAAATATTATTTAATATTCTCATTTCCAATTGAACCATGTTTGATCATACCATATTTGATAAAATGAACGATGAAAAATTTTGCTAGATCAAAATCACTTGGAACCCCAATCAAACACGTGCTTGCCTGCTGGAGCACGTGCGACAGACACTGACGAAGTGCATGCCAGATCCATTTTTCCCACGGTTCAGAACGAGGTCAACATGGCGCCCAAACAACCACACGTGGTGGCAATGGGAAAATGCCGAGTCTTATTTTGATACATAACACATGAATTATGGTGAGTTAGGCTCCACCGAATGTGTAGAGTAAAGTGAAGACAGTGAGTAATGCCGTCAAAGCAATTTTATGACAGTTTAAGCTGGTTACTTTGCAAACGAAGGCTCAGTACCCGGCGATGGGAAAATGACAAAACTCAAGACCGGCAAATATTTTCAAGTTGCGAAACACATCTTTCAGCACCCAGACAAGAGTTCTTTATTGAATTAAAGATTTTGAGGTTTGTAATTGTTAAATTTGAGAAATGATAATTTCTTTTAAAAGCGTATGTAATCGATAATGATGACCTGGTGGTGGCAGAAATTTGCATATCTTGCTACCTAAGTACCTGGACAAGTCCGCCATGGATTTGGGGTGGTGCATATGCAATTCCTCCAATGAGCGACCACCTGCATTATACGGCCGCTTATTTGGTTCTCAACACTGTTCTGTGATGTTCGTTACGGACAAGCTAATATACTTTTGAAATGGGACAAGTGAAAATTTTTTTGGGACAAGTAAAATTCATATTGTGGTTGTCCTTGGGACAAGTAAAAAAATTCTTAATGTCAAGCCCTGACATATCATGTATTTATTGAGTATAGAGTTTATATACATTATGTGCAGGGAAAGAGATATACAGAGGTATTCAGAGATGCATCACAACATTACAAATCATCATGTAAACACATCATTAAGTAACTTTGTATGTTATATTAAAAAAAATGAATTACATGTGTGTGATGTACTGCATAAGTGAACAGTACTAGTGCATCTACAAAGTCCAACCTAAAAACCGTCCTACCCGATACCTGAGAAAAGAACCAGAAACCCCGAGCCCAGTGGGCCCATGCAAAACACCCAGTTTTTACGGGTTACCTGTGTTTTTTAAGCCAGTATTTAGAAACTGAATATTACATTGCCGAGAAAAACCTGAAATTAGACAAACATAGAAAAAAAGTGGGACAGTATACCCCTTGGTAATATAACTGTGTCTACAGTTGCAGATTTACAGTAATTTATGAACTGTGTATAATAGTGAGCTTACTTAGTCATCGTACTATGTATTGCTGTGTTGGTTAAACTGTAAATGATTGTAAGCTTACTAAGCCATTGTACTATGTATTGCTGTGTGGGTTCAATTAAAAGAAAAAAAAAAAGAAAAAAAACAACAAAAAAAAAAAAAAAAGAATGGGCCTGATGGCTTTTGACCAAATGGGTCTTTCCTTTAATTTCTGGGCGCACTGGGCTAGGGGCTTCTGGTTCTTTCCTCATGGATTGGGTAGGCAGGTGTTTAGGTTGACTTGGACTTTATATCTTCTAGATGACACTGTTAACTTACGCAGTACATCACACACATGTAACTGATTTTTTTGATAACATGCAAAGTTACTTTATGATGTGTGAACATGATGATTTGTAATGTTGTGGAATCTGATTTGTGAGATCAGATAACTTTAAATATCTACCATCATGTGACTTATGTCACTACTGTCCTCTTTTTTTGGACTTCCCCAAAGGGAAGGAATTATTTTTTGGGGCTTGTCCATCTATCCATCTATGCAGTTCTTATATGGAATCTCAATTTTTGTCTTAACAGTTTTTATCAGATATGGATGAGATAATATTTATGAATCAAAAAAGACTACTGAGATTTCTGGATCCCTGTGACCTGAAATAATGCATGCCACTTTTGTTAATACATGTATCTCAAACATTTGAACATATTTTGCTCAGATTTGGCACAAAGTTGTGTCAGGAAACATAGATGTATCACTAACTTGAGTCACTGTGACATATTGTTTTCACTCATACCTGTTTACTGAATATGGTACACCAGTTTTAATTGTATCTCAACAATAGCTGACCATATTTTGCTCACTTTCGAACAAATCATAGATGAACAAATGTACCTCTGAATACCTCTATATATATCATATCGTTCCCTGCACATGATGTATATACACTTTATACTCAATAAATACATGATATGTGAAAACAGAATTGTTTGCCTCTTATGTCTATATGTAAATGCAATATTCATGTGAATGCAAGTTAACTGTCAGGCATGAGCAAATGAAAATAAAACTTATTGATGTGTACATGCATATAGGTGAATGAACCGATTAATATGACTGAATGAAGCAACTGAAATGTTATGAGCCATAAATGAATGGGTACACATGGTTTCCTTTCCTTCCTATTCACTTGGATTCATATTTTACACTTAATATAATGCAGTTGTGAGGACAGAGCGGTAGCCAGCGGCAGATAGCGGTGGTTGGCTATACAGCGGCGAAAGGCTCTCTGCCGCTGGCCAACGCCATGTGCCGCTGTCTGCCGCCGAGCCCCAGAAGTCTCAATTGGGTTTCAGCGGCGGTCGGCGGGCCTGCCGCCGACCGCCGCTGGCTACCGCTGTCTGCCGCTGGCCACCGCTCTCTGCCACTGTGTACCGCTGTCCGCCGCCGAAATGCAGCATACGCCGCCAAAAAAATTTACTAGTGAAAGGTATAAGTAGAGAATGCATGCCTGGATATAATATAGGCCTAAAGCAGGGATGTGTGTTGTCCCAAATTTTGTTTGCCCTGTCTATTAAGGAGTTGGGAGACCAGGGAATGGAGTGTAATGTCGAATAAAGGTAGGTGACCTAAAAATCCCAGGTCTTAAATATTTTTTGCACATGACATTTAGGGCCAATGATTTTCCATTTAAAAAAAAAAAAGAGGAATTCCGCTTCATCATCAAAATTGTTTCAAATTCCGTTTCAGTGCTATATATTTATGTATACAGTAAAACCTGCGTAAAGTGGGCACCCTTGGGACCTGAACAAAATGCCCACTTTACAGAGGGTCAGCCATTTTGGGTTATGTAGATGAGCAACAAAGATAAGGGAATGGCTATACATACGCATGCATACTCACTTATATACATGTACATGTAGATTTATATATATATATATATATGTATCTTAAGCCCACATGAAATAAATGAGAGAAGCAGTTATTCAATATTTTGCCTGAAGTTATTTCTTGAAAATAATCAATTAAATGTTAACAACATGTATTTTTCAGAAAAATAAAGTTCAGAAAAAGCGAGGAAACGTCTGTCTCTCCTCCACAGACTTAAATTTAGGTTATCGCGCAATGCTCTGATTCGGCTTTACAAATCCATGGTACGACCCATCTTACAGTATGGATGTATAATTTTTGACAATTGCTCACAGACTCTCTCTGATTCCCTCGAGTGTGTTCAGTATGAAGCAGCTCGCATTTGTTTAGGAGCCCTGAAACGCACTCCCTGTCATCTTATGCTTAAGGAATTAGGCTGGCCTAATCTAGCTAAAAGACGCCAATATTTCAAATTAATCATGTTTTATAAAATTGTTAATGGTCAAACTCCCGCTTATCTTTCGGATCTCGTTCCGCATAACAATGGTCAGCCCACTGTCCAGTTAAGAAACCGACACAGCCAAAAATTCATTTCTGACTCCATACAATTCATATTTTGATTACCATGTTGATCCTGTCTATATACGGTTTATGGCTAAGACTGTCATTATTTTTTTTGGTTACTGAGCTAGTGACATAGTGGATTTTTCTGGATCAATAACTTGTACTCATTCTTTAATCGACATGTCTCTGCTTGTGAGTATTTACTTCATAGCATTCAGGAAAGTGTATTTTTACCTCAGCTGACTTGTCAGTCAGCTGAGGTTTTTTGAGGGTCCGTCGTCCGTCCGTCCGTCCGTCGTCCACAATTCACATTTTTGACTTCTTCTCAAAAACCGTCAGCCAGATTCACTTCAAACTTGGTGGAAATGTGCCTTGGGTGGGTCTCTACCAAGTTTGTTCAAATGGTCACGGTCCAGTGATTTTTGGATTTTTAATGAATCTTTTTGTTCTTTTTTGGGTAAATCTTAAAAAATCTTCTTCTCCCAAACCGCTCACCCAATTGCTTTGATATCACACAGGAACACTCCCTGGGACTCCTAGTTCTTCATTTGTTCACCAGGTGGCGCTGCAATTTTTCCTAATTTTTTATGAATTTTTGTGTGTTATAGCTATTTTCGACTTCTTCTCCAGAACCGTCACTCAGATTAAGCTGAAACATGGTGGATATGTTCCTTGTAGAAGGGTCAAACAAATTTGTTCACTATGTGGGAATGCTGCGGATTCCTGATTTTTAACGATTTTTTCAATTCGGATACTTGTCGGTCAATGCAGCTTTCCTGTTGATTACTATATGGAAGTCAATGGGCATTCTAATGCTAATTCACATTTTCTACTTCTTCTTCAAAACCGTTATCCAGATTAACTTCAAACTTGGTGGCAATGTACCTTGGGTGGGTTTCTACCAATTTTGCTCAAATGTTCGTGCTCCAGTGATTTTTGGATTTTTAATGAATTTTTTTGTTCTTATTTTTTGGACAAATCTTAAAAAATCTTCTTCTCCGAAACTGCGTACCCAATTGCTTTGATATAGTACATAGACACTCCCGGGGACACTTAGTTCCCAATTTGTTCACCAGGTGGTCTTGCAATTTTTTTAGGAATTTTTTTGTATGGTTTTGTTATTTTTCACTTGTTGTCAGAACAGTCCCTCAGATTAAGCTGAGATGTGATGGATATGTTGTTGTGGAAGGGTCAAACAGTTGTTTACTAGGTGGCACTGCTTTGGATTCCTGATTTTTAAGGATTTTCAATGCGGGTACTTATCGTTTGATGCAGCTTTCCTATTGATTACTATGTAAGTCAATGGGCATTCTAATGCTAATTCACAGGACAACTGACACGAAATTTACTGTTTACTTGATAACTTGAGATCTGTTTTGAGTTGGCTACACATGTTAATTATTCTGTATGAAGGTCATGTTAAGACAGTACATGAATGACCTTGACCTCGTTTGTGGGGTCACAGTACAACATACATGAATTTTACTCTTCATTATAACTTGAGAACTACTTGAACTTTGATGTTGCACATGTAAGTGTTCTTCTCTAAAGGTCAGACTTACTCAGAACATGAAGTCCTTGATCCTTTCCCAGGTTCTTAGAGCTGCAAGTGTGATGAATGTCAAGATCAGCTGAGGCACGGGCTGTTCACACAGCCCTCTTGTTCAATATTATTATAACAGTGAGTGGTACATACAAAGCATTTCGTGAATTGTATTGTCCTGTGTGTATTGTATATATTCTGTGTGTCTCTCTATGTCTGGAGAGCCTGTTTTTTAGTATCTCGATGTATACTATTAGGTGATCCAGAATAAATA
Organism: Hermodice carunculata; assembly: GCA_964020975.1. Taxonomy (NCBI): domain Eukaryota; kingdom Metazoa; phylum Annelida; class Polychaeta; order Eunicida; family Amphinomidae; genus Hermodice; species Hermodice carunculata. Next base: position 64,692,403 of record OZ026615.1, on the reverse strand, counting down.
AATATGTTTAAATTAAATTAAATTAAATTAGAACCGGTCCCAACTCAATGACTACCAACAGGCACATCAAAGTATCAAACTGCAAGGTTCAGCAAATCACTGAGCTGACACTCATCCACACACCAACTTGCTTTCCAGTAGAGTCTGTTGTTCTTTCCACTTTGATAATAATAATAAAAGCTTTTAAAAGTCATTGTGGACTAAAACAACGGTTATGCTTTGTTGATGCTGGCCTATACATGTACTGTACTCTGTTATGATAGGGGGATCACATTAGGTGGTGAGCATTGATAGAAAAATGACACTTGAAGAATTAAAAGTTAATGGTGGCAAGTCCTGATGCAAAAATAATGTTTACAAAGTAAAGTATTAATTAAACAAAATAATAGTGCCCACTTTAACAGATTTTGGTACATTTTTAGGGTGCCCAAAGCCCAGATTAGGGAGGTGCCCACTTTAGAGAGGTGTCTTTATAATGTAGTTAATAGGAGAAATGAAACAAGACCAAAGAAAAGTGCCCACTGTAAGGAGGTGCCCGCATATGGAGGTTTTACTGTAATTCATATAAGAAAAAATATCAAATTCCATTTCAAGGATGAAAAAAATGCACAATTCCACTTTGGTTGCGGAAAAAAATGGAAAATCATTGGCCCTAGACGTTCTACTCATGGCAGAGTCCCAGAAAGAACTACAAGAGATGCTGAACACAGCAGGGGAATACGGGAATAAATGGAGGTTAGAATTTAGTAAGGATAAGAGTAAAGTGATGACTCTTGGGAAGAAACCAGATGGGAATAAAGAAAAAGGAGAATTGGGTAGTTCCAAATTCCAGAAGGTAGGGAACAGTTAATTGAAATTGGGGAGGTTGATGAGTATGAATACCCAGGTGTTAAGATAAAAGCAACGGGTAAAGGCATGTTCAGGTATCCGGTGGAGAAGATTAAACAGAAAGTGAATTGTACGAAAGGAATGATTTGTTAAAGCTACCGCACTGAACAGTTTCAACAGAGCATACACAGCAAGGGTATTATGGGATAGAGTTGCAATACCAGGGATGATATAGGCCTATGGCTTAGATGTGATTTCAGTGAGTGAGGGAGATATCCAGGGAATGGAGAAAGCACAGAATGAGGTGGGGAAATGGATACTGGGAGCACCACAATATACAGCAACAGAAGCAGCCCTATGAGAGTAAGGATGGAATAAAATCACAGACAGAATTGCCAAAGCAAAGCTGAAGTACTGCGGGTATCTACAAGCAGTAAATGAAGACATACAGTGCCAGAAAGTTTACAAATGAAGTAGTCCAGGAACAAACAAGATGGATCAAAGACATAGATAAGTTGGCGGAGAGATATAAATTGAAACAATATGATGAAGTTGATGATTGGAAAGTGTAAATAGGTAATTAGACTGTTACAGAGGGTTGGAAGGAAGACTGGGAAAAAGGAGTCGGGGGAAGAAAAGAGTTTAAAAGCATACAAGGTACTAGAAAAGCTGAAGAAAAGTGTATGTTGGAATGGAGGAAAGGGATCCAGGCTTCTTTTTCAAAGTAGGGTAGGAGTGTTCAATCTAGAAAAAAAAACAAGTGGAAAACAGATAGTAATGGTTAATGTAAGGTATGGAGACAAGAGGCAGATGAGACAGTTGATCATTGGCTGTTGTGGTGTGATGCATATAGGGAGATGAGAGAAGAAAGGGTTTTTTTTGGGGGGGGGAGGGGAGTGCAAGTGATGAGTGTAGGGGGATATCTCCAGGACCAGAAGCCCACCACAGCTGTGAGAGAGTGTGTGGTGGACCCTTTGCCTCGGCTCTGGTCCTGGAAAACATGGAAGCACAAGCTGATTAGGATAACCATTTTTGCAGTCACAAGTAAAGAACTATGTTAAGACTGTAGATAAGTGACCTTGCACTATTTTTCAAGATCACACAGCCATTTTTTCCAAAATTATTGCAGACATGATAAGTCTTAGAGTATTTAACTCAGGAGGTTGAAATTTTGTGGGATTATGTACCTTTATAAGACCTCACATTGGATTGCAGATGTGTGACCTTGACGTGTTGTTCAAAGTCACCCAGGCATATCTTTGAAATTGCTGCAGATGCCATAAGTCTTAAAGCATTTAAGTTAGGAGGTTGAGGGTGACAACTAGGAGGGGCGCACGGGCAGACAATTGATTTTATGTTGGAAAATCAGACTGTTTTAGTTACTTGCCAAATTTATAGGATATACAGACCATGTTCAAAGCTAGAATTTTATAAAATACCGGTGACATTGATTTATTTTTGTGAGGCCACCATGCCTGTAAAGTTGAAAGAGGTGATTTTATAATGGCAGGGTGTTGCTTAGACATCAAAGGCAATGTCAGCACAGCACCAGACCTATAAGTCTCTTGTATTATATCATCTGGGTGACCTTGATCTTCTGCCCCAAGGTCACTGAGGATATAGAGTTAAGGACACATTCATTGTTGTCGTGGCTCATGCAACAATATCCATCACTTGAAATGCACAAATAAGCTATGATTACATGGGGATGGGAGTGTCATCTGGTGGACACTTTATACACTAAATGTACATAAGCTTCATATGTTCAGAAGCCACTTGAGGACTTGCAAAGTTTGAAATGATGGGTGCAATAGAGCTATAGTGCCAGCAGAGCATTAGGCCCATGGGCCTCTTGTTACAAGCTCGCCACCAGAATTGAAAAGACATATCTTGCACAGACCACCTGGGTTCGTCAAGAAAAGACAACTTTGTTTAGGTTTTACTGTGGAAGTACAGCTTAGAACGTGAACGTCTCTGATTTATAACAACAATTTTCCTATCTGCTGTATGGTCAGTGACCTATTGTGCTGCATATTTACAAACCACATGGCTGAACCTATCGAGAACTGATACATCATGCACACATGTGTTTTCGAGTTCTTGCCAAGTGGAAAAAATTTAAAAAGTAATAAAACTGAGTTCAAACACCATTTGAAGATTTGTACTTAAACAATTCAGTTACTCTAGCTGGATCAAGCTATAGGCAGGCATGTGACAACCAACTGGATCCTTTTCCTCCTACAAGAACTGGTCATGCAAGATTTAAAAGCTTTATTCACAACCACACCCTCTTCAGGCGAAGTGAAATAAAAGCAACACAAACACTGATTTCACCATCCACATACATTTAACAGCTGGTTCATTATTTTCAAATCATGTTACTGGAACAGCAAGTATGTTACCAGGACCATGTCATCTGGCCTCAGGGGTTCAAAAAGTGTAAGATTGGATCCAGGTCAGATGCAGGGGTGCTAACATTTGAACATCTAACAAGAACTTGTATCTGCTGTGTAGCTCCAGCAAAATCACACTCTTCAGGTAAACAAATGAATTCAATAAAGAAACCAAAACCGAAGACTGAAATGAAAGTAAAAATGGAGGACCTCCCTAACATGTTTGGAGCCTCCTTGTGGCCTCTCTTCAGAGGTAGGTGGTCTCCAAGTTTTTTATTAAAATTCACAACTATTATGTGGGAAAAAGAGGAGTTAAATGTACAAATGGAATACAGTAGTAGTACTAGTACCTGTCACCAAAGACCACCCCTGGGGAGGATCAAAATGTGGTCTTATAAGACAGGTGGTCTCATGAGAGGTATAAATAACAAGAAAAGTACTGCAAAAAGTATATTTAAAAGTGGTCTTAAAAGGCAGGTGGTCTCTCATTAGGGTGGTCTTTCGTGACAGGTACTACTGTACTGCACTAGGCAGGAACTGCTCAAACCATTAGCCAAATGCTAATGTTTCTTGAATTTGGCTAATGAAATGTGTACATGGCTAAAATATTTTAAAATGAATTATTAAAGGGCCATTGCAAAATCATTGGTTATTATGCGAATATTTCCAATTTTGGCTATAAAATTTTCAATACTAGATCTATCCATGATCAGGTGCATTAAAAAAGAGGAGTTTAGCATGCATAAGTTTGGGTGGTCCTTATAAGGCCTGATCCCTCTGAGGTGAAAGCATTTTGAGTATTATTATGTCATAATGTAAAGGGTATTAAGTGCAAATTAGAGTTGGACAGTACTGTATGATAAACATATTTTGAATATCTTCAGGTTTTTAGAAAAATGTACCAAACAGTTAATGTAACTAAATCAGTCAAGTCCATTTGACATCAGGAAGAAGGTGTCTCTTTGTTGTTCACTATAGCCATGGAGATGATCAGGTCATCAGGTGCAAGAAGTAGACTTGCTCAAGTCTCACTGGACTGTCTTCCATATTTTATTTAAAATCAAATTCATTGCAAAATGAAATTTTAAGTAAACACACGTCGTAGCATTATTCTGTTACAATACAGGTAGGCCCTTAAACCTAGCTAATTGGCGTGGAACGTGTCTATAACCAGAAAACAGACAAGCGAGCGGTCATAAGGCACCCCTCATAAGAAGCTGTTAATTGAGCTACTGTGTAATGAAGGGTTAATTGCAGTGCAGCGCGTCAGGCGGAGGGCGTCCAGTGAGACTTGTAAAACTTGCCGGCTTGTCGCTGCTATGAATTATTCATGAGCAGTCAAGCACGTGACAGATTCAAGACCGTCTCAAATTCCTTGTATTGACTGTTGTTTATTAATCTTTACATGCAAGCAGGCACCTTTTATTGTAGAGAAACGTCAGTTCTTGCCGATGGCTATTTCGATTTTGCGATAAAATGAATATTTTCCTTCTAAGATGATTTAAATCAATGACTGGGCCGTTGCTTGTGACAATTTGAATGATGGAGATTTGCAAAACTGTGCAAAAATAGGGTGATTTCATCGTCTCGATCTCGATTTTTTTTTCGTCTACGCGCTATGTTGTTTATATCGTTAGAATGCTGAGAACCTTGTCTATTTTAACAACAAGCTCTCCCATTGACTGAAACAAAAGTATTTTAGGGGAAATCCCTTCAAAACTGCTTCTATTTCAAACAGATGCATCGTTATTTTAGTCAGAAACTACAGCCCCCAGAATCGATCACATGGGGTTCGCTGTCCAATCAAAAAGTTTTTCTACCGCTGTTTCATTCGGTAGTACTCGCTGCCTCATGTTGTGAAGTCTGGCTTGAAAATGAAAGATGGGTGACATTTGTCACTTTGTGTGAACACAAGTGACGATTACAGACAATTTATTAAAGCAAGAAACAAAATTTAACGCTGTAAATTTGCCAGAATGATAACATACTACCACTGTACCAGTCTTTGCGTACAATACTCAATAGAGCAGAGGGTCCATTTTTCTTTTTTTTTTCACGGAAAGAGAGTAAGATACGCCAGCCGCAGGTAAACATGACTCGGGTGAAAATACCGCTGCCGCTTGTGTTGATCATGTTGACAGTTTTTCAGTAAGTGCGACTATTTACTGCAGCAACAAGCTCTACCACTATAATTTATTGACAATTATAACACACAAACGATCTTTAGAGAAGAAAAAAAAAAGAGGAACCATCGTTCGTGACGCTAACCAAGAAAAATGTGCGGACCGGCACCCATGCAATTGTATTCATTATTCACACAGGTTTGACCGCTTTGATCAAATCGTGATTGAGATCGATATATTCCCTTTGTTAGGTTGCAGGGCACGAGTTTTTTTGTTTAAATTGACAAAAGAACCACATAGAAATATAGAGGTCCTACTCAACAAAACTTAAATCAAGACGTGGATCATTTTGCATTATTGCAAAAATAAAAAAGTTGTGGCACTTTTACGCCAGCATGTTGCATGTTGTGCAACAAAACAAAAAAATGCCCAATGGCTGGCTTTGCCAGATCTCCAAACTGCCCAGAGTGCTGGGGAGGGGGGGGGGGGAATTAGCACAACACAATGAGACCACTCAAATATTCTGGGCGTCTTGAACATGATCTGACCTCTGATTTGACTTCTCGGATCCCGCGAAACCCCGGATGTTGTGACGTCACTCCCACCAAATTGATGGTAGTCCAGAGCGTGCTTGTGCAAGTTTGACAAGTCCCTGGTGTCGGCAGCCGGAGGGAGACGGTCAGCTTTGTCTCGCTTGAGTGGCCAGTGACTAGCCATGCATTCATTTGAAGACCACTTTGCCTTCAGCCTTATCGCGATGATAATGGGATTAGAACTGACTAGGACTCAATTGCTGCTAGTGCTACTGTTGAAACCGGCACGGCGACAGTGTCGACCAGTTAAAAAAAAAACAAAAACGGTAGGACCTACTTAATAACACCATGTAGTTGGGATAATATTATACAGTTAACTTCGAGGAGGGGAAAATGTATCGCACTTCTGGGTGGGACCGCGGGATGGGAAAATAGGGACATGCACCAGGGACTTGTGCAAGTCTAGTGCAAGAAGTTGTGGTCCATGTCAGTCGACCTACAGAGAACTCGACACAGATGGACACCCCAAAAGAACCCAGCTGGATGACAACTTGTCACACAGTGCTCAGAGGAAGGAAATCTCTGCAAGACACGAGCCACAACTTCCGGCACCTGATGACACGATCATTTTCACTTTAATTTTTTTTTTTTTTTTTCCTAGTAGAACCAAATTAAGGATACTGGTATTTAGGATGTAGAGATCATCCTATGCCCATTTCACTATCCTTGCCCGCATGCATCCCCCACAGGTCTGGATCATCCCAAGACCATTCAGGTCTTGGGACCCAGGGAGGATACAGGCCCTTGAGGGATGCATATGGGCAACATAATAAAATAGACCCAGAATGGAAAGAAGTAACAGAGAAAAAGAGGGTTAGAAATAGAGCATGGAAATTAGCCAGCAAAAAAAAAAAAAAAAAGAAAGTGAAATAAAGGAAACTGAGAGACTATGGAATGTAGAAAACAGGTAGCAAATGTGAAAGCTGAAAGGAGAGCTAATAAAAATGAACGGATGACCAAAAAATAAAAAAATAAAACTGCTATTATATATTATTATTTCCATGCTGATGTATAATCTCGAGCTATTATCTTGGCTATGTCAAGAACAAAGTTACACTTTCATTCAGCTTCACCCAAGATGTAAGCACGTGCAAACAGGAAATCTTGAAAGTGAGGTTTGTAACTTTGGGCTATGTGTATTACATACATGATGCATTCAATCCATTTAGCTTAAGATTTCATAGCAAAATGCTGTTAAAAGAGCTTATTTTGCATTTTAATTCCTCATTCAGTGTTCTCGAACAGGAGAATGTTCACTATTGGGAGGCTCATTTTGGGGCTTGGGACCCAGATAAAAGTGTTTGGCATTCAGAATTGAGAGGGGTTCACTATTGAGAAGTTTCAACACACCAGGCTCTTATCAAATAACATGCAAAACATTTGGGAGCAAAAAAAAAATGTTCAGACATGAGAGGTGTTCGCTAATGGGAGGTGTTGGTAATGGAGGTTTCACTGTATTATGATCTGCTAATGTACATATCCCTTGTATCAAAATTTTACAGATAAGAGAAATAAAAGGGGTCCACCACGTCTCCGTGACCAGCCTCATTGTGAGCAGAAACGGGACCGTCCAGATGTAGATGAAAATAGTCCAGTGATCAAGGCCTTCCTACAATATCAGGGTGAACTAGATAACAAGCATGACAAATATGAAAGATTGGTCAAGCTTAGCAGAGACATCACCATTGACAGCAAGAGAACAATCTTTCTTCTGCAAAGAAAAGAAGGGTAGGTATTGTTATCCAAATTTGTATTAATGTGTATTTAAGTGATCAGTATTTGTTGTTGTTTTTTTCCAATTTTTTTTAATAGCAACAAATTATTGTGACTTACATGTCAAGCAGGAAATCAGAAAGTATGGACACAATAATTTTTTCTTCTTTACCAGGGCGTTTTGTTTCTTATTGGACAGCAACCTTTGTTACTATTTGGGACAAAAAAAACATGTTTAAAATCTCTAAATATCTTCATTATCAATAATCTCAAAAAGGCTAAATGTCTTGATCTTAAACTTACTTGTCCCCAATAATCAATGTGATATACACTAATAATTTTTGTATACACTAATAATTTTTGTACACTAATAATTTTTGTTTGGTTCTATCTCTAAAATCCTGTACAAATTTCATTTCACAATATACTGCATTTTCTGCAGTGATATTCAGACTTTTATGATATAATTTTTAGCTGTGTTAACTTATCAGTCAGCTGAGATAAAATTAGTAGAGCTTGTGAAATCCATTGGTATGTATGTCTCTGTCCATTGGACTTTTTAGTTCAGCTGACTTACTAGTCAGGCTGAGCTTTTAGGAGGCTCAGTCGTCTGTCTGTTCAGCAGTTACATTTTCGACTTCTTCTCCAAAACCCCCAACCAGATTCACTGTAAACTTGGGGGGGGGGGGGGGGGGAGGGTACCTTGGATGGGTCTCTACCAAGTTTTTACAAATGGTCATGCTGCAGTTATTTTGGGACAAATCTTAAAAAAATGTTCTCCGAAACCACTCACCCGATTGCTTTGATATTACATAGGAACGCTCCTAGGGACTCCTCCTTCTTAATTTGTTCACCAGGTGGCCCTGCAATATTATTTTTATATACAGTGAAACCTCCCTGTACCGAACGCCCATGGGACCGAACAAAAGTGTTCGGTATAGGGAGGTGTTCGGTTTAGGGAGGTTTCCACATTGTGGCCTCATGTCTTACCAACCGTGCTATACAGATACCAGCTGAGATCATCATCGTGGGAGATACTCATATTAACTACATGCACATCATCAAATAAATGAACAACAAAGAAGTAATTTTTTATTGTTTTATCATTTGGGAAAGATGTACTGACTATGATAGAGCAAAGTTCAGATGTATACATGCACATGTATATAAAAATTATTAAAGAACATTATGACATATAGTGTATGTTCATATTGAAATAACATGCTTAGGACCTTGCACCTATTTTAGCAGAGCTGTTGCTCATTTCAGTCTACTGGTACTCCTTGAAATTAAATCCCCTGGCTTTGGTGAGACAAACATAAGGACTTAATTTGTAAGTTATTCTTCATTAGAAGGATTGAAGAAAACACCCAAAACTGCTCCAATTATCCCTGAGAGGATAGGACCAAGGTGCTAAGTGACATTGACACTTTCACCCTCCACCCTGTTGTTGCCATCTATAGAAGTGACAACAGGTGTTCAACAGCTTGCCTGTGGATTGTTTCTATTGCTGTTGGTATAAGCAATAATTAAGCCTGCCTCTGAAGTTAATCTGGTTAGTTTTAGCCTTATCAGTAATTACTCCCTGCAAATACACAAAAATATGCTGAATGTGTGTTCAGTATAGGGAGGTCTTTTTGGGGGAAAATGGTGTTCATTTGGGGTGTTCATGTTCACCATAGAGAGGTGTTCAGTATAGGGAGGTTTGCTTATAATGGAAGCATATGGGAAAAAAAATTGGGACCGAGAAAAAGTGTTCGGTATAAGGGGGTGTTCGGTATATAGAGGTGTTCGGTAAGGGAGGTTTTACTATATATTTCATGTTCGGAACGAGTGGGACTCGAACCTGCAACCTTTGGCACCAGTCGCCTAGCTGAAATGGGAAACGCACATATCCACTCGACCAAATCCCCATTCCTAAAAAAGAATGGTTCAATGGAGGTAGTTATGTGCGAGTGCCATATCAACACGGTAATGCAGTATATTTACTGAGTCGGCATTTATTTCCAGAATCGGGGACTTAAATCCACCGGCATATATAATTTTTTGTGTGTTTTTGCTATTTTTGACGTCTTGTCCAGAACAGTTACTCAGATTAAGCTGAAACTTGGGGGATATATTCCTTGTGTAAAGGTTATACAAAGTTGTGTACTATGTTGCACTGCTATGGATTTCTGATTTTTTTCAATTTAGGTACTTACCGGTAAATAATACACCTATCCTATTGATTACTTTGTAAGTCCATGGGCATTCCAATGTAAATTCACATTTTCGACTTCTTCTCTGAAACCATCATCCAGATTGACTTCAAACTTGGTGGCAGTGTACCTAGGTTAGGTCTGTACCAGGTTTCTTCAAACAGTCATGCTCCAGTGATTTTCTTTCTTTTTTTTTGGACAAATCTTAAAAAAAAAATCTCCAAAACTGTTCACCCGATTGTTTTGTTATCATACAAGGACACTCCAAAAGGCTACTAGTTCTTAATTTGTTCACCAGGTGGCACTGCCACTCTATTCTTTTTCAAATGATTTTTTGTGTGTTTTTTCCTATTTTTGACTTCTTCTCCAGAACCATCACTCGGATTAAGCTGAAACTTTGTGGATATGTACTTTGTGAATTGGTCAAACAAAGTTGTTCACTAGGTGGAACTGCTGTGGATTTTACTTTTCATTATAACTTAAGAACTACTTGAACTGGGACCTTGATGTTGCACATTAGAATTCTTCCATAGAGGTCAGCTTATGTGGTGCATGGGTGACCTTGATCCTATTTCAAGTCCACAGAACCACAAGTGTGATGAATGAATCTCTAGGTCAGCTGAGCAAGGGCTGGTCACACAGCCCTGTTGTTCTTTTTTGTAATGGATGAGACATGCCCACCATGTACAGTCAGTAAAATTGTTCTGCATAGAATGCAAGCAAGAGTGTTCAGACAGATTTGCCAAATTTATGTAATCTTAATGGCCATTTATAATTTTCAATGTTTTAAAATTTTAACTTTTTTTCCAAATTGGTGTGACCCACCTAGCCACCCAACGAAAATTTGGATTTTAAAAAATTGATGTACCCAGACATGAAGCTGTTTTACATTGCTAAATAGTATGGATACTTGCATACATGTGCTGTCAATCAACCTGGTTATAATACGTACATGTATATCTTTGATAATGCATACAATTAAAACAACAAGGATCATCACATATATAATATGCTTCTACTTGATGAGTTTTGGAATTTGGATTATCATTTTTTTGTTGTACCAACCCACCCACACATTTGGAGAAAAAGTCCAAATTTCACAAAAATTGATAACTATAATGGCCCCCTACTTAAATTATATAGCAGCATTTTGTCTATCAAGTTTATGTGATTTAAGGACAGCTAAGACACCAAAAATAAATCCCACTTTAATTTATCCTAGCTCAAAATGCATTGGCGTTAGGATAACAAATCATATATGTGTGTAATCGTCATACTCAAAAGAATTTATATAACCTGTATTTGGGTGTCTGGTAGTGTGATGTTAATTGTTGAATAAACAGTTGAAAGTTGACCGCAAAGCATCCACCCGTAAATGTTGCATCTTAATCCTGACATATTGGCAACAAAAAACGATCCTGCGATTTTTTTATGTTTGGCTTAGTTTTTCTATTATCCATCCTCAAAGTTCGACATTTCAATTTTCCCTTTGATTTCCAGGATATTCATTTTCTTCATTTCATAGAAAAAGAACGAAGCAAAATTTTTAAAATCGCTGAATCGTTTTTGCAGTTCAGACATTACAGAATCAAAAGCTGTTAAGCGGATTAAATTTCGCCCAGCCATTTTCTTGGAATAACCATTCTTACATGGGATTCTCGTCCCATTATGCTTTCTGAGAAAACAAGCTTCAACGGTCTTTTATGTTGATCATTTGCCTCTGAAACAATACCCTTTGCTCAAGTTGAGCTGATATTTGTCTATAACGGACTAAACATCATCCATTAACATTTGGGGAGGTTGTCAATCAATTATTAGCCAATCACCTGAAAGTCTGCCTTCGTTTGAACTCAAAATAAGTAAGTAAAGTAAACCACTAAGGCTGTGATATGTTCGCATGTTTACATCATTTCCCTGTCCACAAACACATTTGCGGCATGCCGCCTGCTTTTGTGGCGCCGCTGTGATACCACTCTCATTTTGCCATGGACCATTGCTACCTGTAGCCACATGACAAACTGTTTAGTATGATTGGCGGGTGGCATTGTTCCGCTGGGCAGCTGAAAACCAAAACAGTGACGCATGGACGTTCAGATGTCCACATGCCTCTGTTTTTTTGTGTTTTTCTCATATTTCTACTTTAGTTAGGTCCTTGAAATTTTGTCAACTTTTGAAAAAGACCTTTATTTTGTAAAAACTGTGAAAATCTCAAAATTGCCCATGCAAAGGTTTTTGGTGTCTTACCTCTCCCTAAGAAGAAACATATTTGTATTAATCTTATATGCAAAATAGTACTTTTTTGGGTCCTTATCGAGTCCAGATGTTTAATCAAATATGCATATTACATTTACATGTGTACACTCTATTGCATTGAACATGAAAGTCTGTTATAAATCTTCCATTCTGTCCGCAAAAAAATGTTTTGGTGAGAAGGTATTTGCAGTTCCTGCAGGGCGTATGGAATAATGTTCGCTATGTGTTTGAGCTATGTGCCCAGCAAAGTAATCTCTCCCTCAGAATATTGACAAATCTTGGATGTATACAGAGATGTAAAGGCTGTCAACAAGCTAGAGGAAGCTGATACTCGACTAAAGGAGCTTTGTCAGACAAAATGGAAGCAAGTTGCTATGGAACTGGCAAAGGAGGACCCATACCAGTATACTAGGGCATACTCAGCAGGTAAAATGCACCAGTCATATGTACATGATATGTCAGGGTCAGCAACTTTTAGAGCCATCAATCGTAATAGCATAAAATACCTTAAAATGCAAGGGGATGAACTACAGGACTTTATTTCATAGTGATGCTGTGACATTTTTGGAGAAAAAAATATTTGTTGCCTACTTCTGAAATAGGAAAAAACAATTTTACAAAAGATGTGCTGGATCTTTCCAGCAGGAAGCACTTCTATCAGGCATACTAGAGTTCTTTGCCTCCATAGCAGCCTCCCAGACTCACTAAAGTTACTGGTGTGGGTGCTTGTCGAAATATCAATGCCCAGTCACTGCTATGGAGGCAATAGAGTTCTGTACTCCCATTACTTTTCATTGATTTTTGCAACATAGTATCTTTAAAAGCACTGCAGGCAGAAACGTCAAAATTTTTAAGGTAAGCCTTAATGAATAACTTAAATAATTCAGAAAATTTTATTCATTGACAAGTAGCCTCAAAAGTGAGCATACAACTAAGGGCTACATTACCATGATTCCAGTGGATATACACAACTGTAGCCCACAAGAATTTTGGATGTTGGGTTGAGTTCAGCTGAATAAACATATAATAAAATTGTTGATTGTAACCTCTCCTATTGTCCCTTGTCAGATTAGTTTCTAAAAACCTTCATTATCTGAAATAATCAACAAAATATCTGGTTTCTGAGTTGTCTGTTAAAGCATGTAAGTTGGAATGTAACAGCTGTCTTATGGCCTGTGCAATTGTAAGCATGCTGGTATTGAATGAAAGGTTGGCATATGAAGAACATGAATCTAATATCATCACATCAATACAGAGCATGTCAAGTTTTGTCAAAATTGGCACTGAATGAGTTAATGCTTTTTCTTTCCATGTTGACAGGCATGCAGGAGTATGTAGAAGCAGTGTCATTCCACCACTACCTCAGAGATCAGAGTCTGGTCAGTCTGCAACAGATTCAGTCAGATCTGGTTTTCCAGCACAAGGCAGTGACTGAGGAAGATAGCACACAGTCACAGGTAAATTTTCACTATGTGTGAACACTTGTTCTCTCAATGAAGTAGCCTCAATCAACAATGTTTTCTAACTGTTTTTTAGCTGTTTGTCTTCCTGGGGAGGTCTTTGTTTTTTACCCAGGCAAAGTTTACCCAGTTATTTACGTGCAAATTTAGTGTGTTTATATATTCTGTCAATCACATGCATGTCAGATGCTGGTAAAAATCAAGTGCATGAATTTTTGATGCACAGATTGGAATCAGGAATGATATGATATACATGTATATGTACAATTCAGGTCCCTCATGCTGGCATGGAGTAACCAAATTTTTAAACTCAGCTGACATAGTCAACCAGCTGAACTTTTAGGATGGTATGCCTTCAGTCCCTTCACAATTTACGTTTACTATTTGTTCTCCAAAACTATCTGCCAGATTCACTTCAAACTTGGTGCCTATGTTCCTCTAGTGGATCTCTGCCAAGTTTGCTTGTGCATGCAATACAATATTACTAACCATATCTTTCCCAAGTTAGGCCCATATACATGTAACTTTAAGGACTCACCAGGTGTTAAAAAATTATGAAATTTAGTGGGATTGTGAAGGAAGTCAAAATCATAATTACTTAAAAATGATATTATTGAGGTCCCACAATCCAGATGGGCACATAGCAGGTTCCAACCCATATACCTGAATTCCTCTGTTTACATGACAGAAGAGCAGTAGGCCCATAGGCCTCTTCATTTATTTGTTTCTTCATTGTCTCGCCAGCATAAGCTGTTGGCGAGACTAAGCAGTCACTTTCCGGACATCTGTCCGTCCATCCATCCGTCTGTCAACAAAAAACTTCAGAGTGGCTTGAATTACACTGGCAAGACATTCATGCCCCCAGGCATGGCTCTGATTTTGAATAAAGTTGTGATGGCCAGCTCTAGAGGTCTATGGACCGTCGTGAGTGCTGCTAGTCATCCATCATAGTAGCACTTGGCATAACTTGCCGGTCAGTGAGTTGACACCATGGTATGGGAGCATATCTCAGTGCTGAATTGCCATGCCATGAAAACGTCAAATACCTGCAAGTTGAAAGGTCACAATAAACAGACTTCATAACTTATATGATCATACCAGGCATGAGTATATCAGTAAGTGTTGAAGTGTTAATTTTGCTTTATGGCCACATTCGCGCATATGTAAAATGTTTCAACTTCAGTAGCATTGTGGAAATTGTTGCAGTAACATTAAGATTTGAATGGGGAAATGCTGATGTAATGAACTTTTAATTTACGTAATTTATGCCATTAATATCTAAGTAGTATTATAATGATTTGATTAATGCACAGACATGATAAGGATTAAAATATCAATACCATCATTGTAATATTCCTAATTTCCATGTGAGCTCATAAATTGTACATGTTTTTGGCCTCCCTGTAAGGGTTTGAAAGTTAAAGTTGAAGTAAGTTCTGATGCAAATTACAGTGTTCCTCATCACCAAACACTATGAAAAGCATCGTTTTGGAACTGTCAAGTGGTTTTCCATGATGCATAATTTTTCATAGTATGGTCTTCAAATGGCTGTCCTGTAAATGAACATTGACTTCTGCCCCTATAACATGAGGGTCAAACCGTCAAAGTATTGAAATAATGTCATACCACTATGCTGGGTAACTTTAAAGGGTAAGACTACCCAGTGATTGGCTTATGAATTATATGACTGTGTATTAATAATTTCACTTGATTACTTCTTAAATGTCAAGGTTTGGTTGAGAGTGCATTGCATGTCACTGGGAATTATCAACTGAAGCTGCTAACATTGGGCCACTAAAATGCATTGGTCTTTTCTGTCTTCTTCTACTGAAGATGCAGCCACATGCATGATGTTTACAGACATGGTATCAACCAGGCCACTGACAGAAGTGGGTAACCACTGCTGCTCTGCATGATTAGCTCATTCCCTCTGCTAGCAAAACCTGGCTTGTGGTCAAGTGGTTGTCTGCTTCAATGTTTTGGGCCAATTTCAACAGTAATGAAAAACAAATTGAATAAGAAAAATACATGAGACCTGTCTCTAATGTACTGCAGGTCAACAGCTTTCTTGAGCATTGAGCTCCCTACTCTTGCCAAGGAAAGCCGTCAACTCAGTTTAAAGTTAAGGGGAAAGGGTTAATAAACGGTATCACCAGCCAAACTTGTACCTACCAGCCATGATGACAGAGATGCCGACTTTTGTCTTTTTACAGAAAAATTTCCATAGAAAATTATTTTCTTGAATTGCCATATTTTCAGGGACAGATCTGGACTTTGAAAATCTTTGGCCAAAATTGGAAACAAGAGCAAAATTCCTGGAAAGTTCTGGCCTGGTCCTTCATTAATACGTTTTTGAAAAATTTAGCCTTTGCAAATTTCTTAAGCCAAAGTAAAGTAAAACAGTAGTATTTGGCTAAAAGTACAAGCAGTCCCTGAATTTCGTTTTCATTGTAAAAACTTTTTGTCGTAGTTTTGCAGTGCTTGAACATCTAAAATTCTGTCCTGTGCTGAGAAAGTAGCCACAAAGGATGGCCTGGCTGGTATCATGAACTTTACTGTCTGCATGAGCACGCATGGCAGATCAGGAAGTATGGGAGCTTGTTTTAATGCAAGAGACTGGCCATCAACAGTACTTTTCACCAATGATTTGTGGGAAACATGACATAGTTTTTAGCTCTGCTGACTAAAGGTCACAGAGCTTATGCGACTGCTCGTGTCTGTCCATCGGTCCTTAAACTTTTGCTTGTTAGTGCCATACCATCTACATTTTTCAAGTTAGCCCAGTACAAATGTATAACTTTCAGGACTTACAGGGGGCGTGAAAATCTATGTTCCTTTGGACATTGGTGGCGCCACCTACAAGATTATGTGATATAGGGCTCAAAATGTGAAAATCTTGTGAACACTCTAGCATCTTATATTTCACCAAATTTGGTGGGATTGTGGGAGAAGTCAAAATCTAAGTTGCTAATGATACTAGTGGTGCCACCTATAATTTGATTGAAATGGTGAGCCAAAATGTGTTTTAAGATGTAAAATTCCATATTTGGAAAAGTAACTGGATTAGACTATCCAAGTTTATAGGATATATGGACCATGTCCAATGGTAGAATGCTTTTTAAAATCAGTAACCTTGACCTATTTTTATGAGGTCAGCATACCTGTAAAATTGAAAGTGGTGACTTTGTTAATGGCAGGGTGTAGCTTGGGCATCAATGGCAAAGAGAATTGAGCCTCAAGATAAAGATTGCACTTGGTCACATTGTACATAAAACTGTACTTGGTGACCTATGTTTTGGGTCACCATGACCCAGTAATTATGGAGTTTGGCGCTTGTCCAAATTTATTGTCGTTCATCAATAACTTGAAAATTTACTACAGTCAGGCCGCGTTTATCTGTCACCATCTGTTTTTGGTCATTTTGCCGGATTAACAAGGCTGCCAGATTAAGAAATCGCAGTATAATTCACCAGGATATGTGGAGAATAAAAGACCGAATTTGCACCTAACAGTGAGTAAATAAAAACATAATCACATACATGTATTGCCTTCTCTACATCCCTTACGATATACCCTACAGTTGAGCGTGGCACCTATAATAAAAAAAAAGAATAGAACTTACTTAGATTCTGATCTTGTTCGTCACGGGAAAGAATAAATCAATTAATTTGATTTTTTAAAAAAATGAGTCAGACCTTGGTCTTGGACCTGGTAAGATTAAATCAATGAAAGTGATTCAAATATTTTCTCACCAAAATGCCCCATAGGTTAGAGAAGTGGTTTGCAATATACTGCTGCGACACACTGGGATGGTCTCTTCTATAGAGTGCTATCTCTTTTTTTTCCCATGGTCCAAATCCAGCCTCGCACGTTTCAGGCTTGGGGCCGCCATTACAATGAAATTTAACAATTTAAGGCGGGAACAATTAAACGTCTAATCAACTGGGAACTTGTTTGGAACACGTCAGGTGATTGTTGATTTTGCGGTACAGCACAATCAGGTAGGTTATTGCAAGGTATATGCTCCATTGAATATCAAGTGACGGATTAAAGAGGCAAATTACATTGGAAAAAGCCCTATTGTTCCGCAATTAACATGCCGGTGACGAAATTCAAGGGTGCCGGATTATCATGAGGTAAATCAAGGGGGGAAATCCGTTCACTGCTCATTGCTGCCAAATTTCAAGGGTGCCGAATTATCAAGTGACGGTTAAAGGCGGCCTGACTGTACCCAATTTGCATAGACAGACCATGTATGTAAAGCTGGATGCAGGGCACATATTTTGAACAGCAACAATTTTTTAATCTGAGTTGAAGGTCACGGTCAAATGGCCAGTTTGAATATAGGGATCATCTTGTGAATACTGTGCACCCCACAATTTTTTAGTTAGGCCCATATAATGTTTAGAAGTTATGCAGTGTATGAAAATCTTTGTTGACATCAATGTTGGTGGCGGCATCTTTAGTATTATGTAATATACATGTCAAAATGTGAAAATCTTGTGACCCACACTTGTCAAGTGAGAGCCCAATATACCTTTCAGGAATAATAGGATGTATGAAAATCTAGGTCCCTTTCCATATTTGTGGCAACACCCACAATATTATGCAATGTGGGGGTTAAAAATGTGAAAATCTTGTGAACACTCTGGCATCTTTGATTTTTGGTGGATCTTCACCGAATTTGGTGGGATGGGATTGTATGGGAAGTCAAAATCTAAGTTGCTAATGATACTAGTGGTGCCACCTATAATTTGCTGGAAATGGTGAGCCAAAATGTGTGTAAGATATAAAATTCCGTATCTGGAAAAGTAATTTGATAAGAGTTGCTAAATTCATAGGATATATAGACCATGTCCAATGCTAGAACGCTATTTACTATCAGTGACCTTGACATATTTTTGTGAGGTCGGGATGCCTGTAAATTTGAAAGAGGTGCTTTTGTAATGACAGGATGTTGCTTGGACATCATGGCAATGTCAGCACAGTTCCAGCCCCATGGGCCTCTTGTACAACCTACTCTGGGTGACCTTGATCTTCTATCCCAAGGTCACAGAGGACATTAAGTTCAGGACTGACACATTATTGTCTCAGCAAATGCAACAATATTCATCACAGGAATTGCACAAATAAGCTATGATTACATGTGGAGCAAAGTGCCATCTATTAAACAAATTAGACCCTAAAATCACATAAGCTTTATATGTTCAGAAACCTCTTGAGGACTCGCAACTTTTAAATGAAGAGGCAGGTGCAATATAGCCATGGTGCCAGCAGAGCATTAGGCCCATGGGCCTCTTGTTTTCACTTACCTATCAAATTAGCTGTGTGAACAAAGCATAGCACTTAAGCCTGACTGTGGTTGCTCCTGTCTTTTATCTTAGAGTGGACCACCTTGGCCAGACTGGGCTTTCATCCAAATCCACATGGTTCCTTCATATGTGTGGTTCCGGCAAACCGAACTCTCATGTTTTCATTGAAATTACTATGCAAAGTTGGATAAAACATAATATATATAATATGATGTCTACCCATATGTGAATGTTCCAGGAGAAGCAAGACCAAGCATTAGACCAGTCATCAAAGGAAAGTAAGACCAATGTTAACACCACTGAAGAGAGTACAATTTCTGTTCATGTGACCCCAATGGACTACATGCTGGGAATAGCAGACTTGACAGGAGAACTCATGCGGATGGCTATAACAAGCATAGGAACAGGAGACAAGAAAATAGCATTTGAACATTGTAAATTTATGCGAGTCATATACAAAGCCTTTGTTTCATTTGGAAACATTGCCAAAGAATTGCCAAGAAAGTTATCAGTGTTACGACAGAGCCTGGAAAAAGTTGAAAATGCCTGTTACACTGTTCAAGTAAGAGGGTCAGAGTTCCCTGAGGATATCTTGGCTCAGTTAATCAGCACAAACCCCGGTTCAGCATCATATCATGAGGATGATGGCAGTCTTGGAGACTGACAGAAGAATAAAATCATCAGATGTTGTTGACTGTATTTAATCTTATGGTAGCATGATACTTTAATACATGGAGTTGCCATGGTACAGGTCATGTTTAAGGGTGCTGTCGAAAATGCCCCAAGTTTTCACACTGAATTTCATATTATCAGAATATTCATCACAAAGGCTTAGCCTATTCTGTTTTTGCAAGTTCATGTACATTTATAAATTTCTGTGAATTCAATCAATTTCAGTAATTTTATTCACATATTTTGCTGGTGACTCAAAGCTGTGAAAATAAAACACAACAAAATAGTGTTTTGACTTGAGTTTAAAAGGAAATATGTCGAACATAGTGAAATTAAAACTCCAGTTTAAAAAAAAATGAGAATAATGAAAATGTTTACACATAAAAATAAGCATGACTGTGTATATTTTACAATATTTCATGTAAGAACAAAGATAAGGTACTAATTGTAAAAATCAATTGCCAAGGCACTGTGAAATCTTACCATGTTTAACATGTGGGAGAGAGCATGTTAAAAACTTGCATTCTGGGGGTAGGAAAGTGTTTAAATATTGTAAATACTAATGCTCAAATAGGTCAATAACCCCACCTAGTGCCTAGTTGCCTTGCAAGTTACAATATGTAAAGATAGTTGTTATACTTGAGTCTTATCATCTAGAACCACTTCCTGGTCATTGTTACAATGTACCCAATTTGAAGTTCCATAGAAGATTGGCAGGAATAAGTTTTGCCTATCCTCCATTCTATGACCAAAGGACCATGTCATATTACTTGATTCCTTTTTGGTTTTGAGGGTACAGTTCATGTATGTTGTGAAAAATTAAAACCCTTACTGCATGAAGTCCAGGCTTTTCCCCAGAACTTAAAAGTTGAAAGGTGGTAAACATGACATTATCTTATTTTTCTTGTTTTGGTATAAAGCTCTATCAAATAATGCTAAAATATCATGTATTTAAATGAAAAAGGTTGAAGGTGGTAAAAAGATGAAAGGTGGTAAAGAAAAGGTGAAAGGTGGGCCACCTTTGAACGTATACTGTAAGGAAAACCCTGAATTCCAGTGTAATATCTCTATTATAAATGACTAGTACATGTTCCTGTTTCTGTCATCAGGATCGCTCAATGAGATACACAGTGCTTCACAATTAGCTTAACACCTTCCAGGAGAAGCCATTTTGTAGATGGGGAAGTGAATGTAGAAATACAAGTGCATATATAGGATTGAATATATACTGTACAAGTGGAAATATTCCCAAGGTTTTAAACTTCCTGAATTTTCCATAATAAAACCATTTGGGAAAGTAAAAACCAGACATTTATGGACAGTGACTGCTAGTTGTACAGGAACAACATGTTTTCAGATTGTGATTTGGGAAAATAAAAACCACAAAAAATTTTCATTCTCCACAAAGTCAAGAAATTTTCCACTTATAGAGTATTAGTTCTATCTCAGAGGAATAATGTTGTTAATCCTCCCAAGGTTACAGGCAGTTCCACGCTTTCAAAATGCCTCTGTACAACTGCAAGCTTCCAGGCTGCTATGCAACTCCGGGAAATTTGAGAAACTAATAAAATACAGACAGTAAGTTGCAAGGGGTTACTTTTTGTAGTTTCCCCCAGAAGAAGAACAAGCATGGAGGACAGAGTGGGTGATTTGTGACACCTACCAAGACCCGAGTTGATGAACTTGGGCCTGAAGGTTTGGTTAGCATCACCTACCAAGCAGCAGGTTCAATGGCATAACTATGTGATAAGTCATGCATGTGATTGCTATGCCAACTTGTGAGAGGCTTGGAAATGGATTTCATTAGCTGGTTATAATTACAGAGCACAAAAAAGAACAATATCTGATCCTTTTGCAGACTTTTTAATCATTTATTGGTTAATAGTGAAACAGTGAAATTCACAAAAGGAGTACATAAACAATGTCATGTTATTTAATCCTCCAAGTCTGGATATACATGTACATTGTGAAAAAGGACCATGTGACATGCTTATCTTTAATTAGAACAAAGATCAAAACGGAAGTGTTAAGTTCCAATTTTTTAGTGCCCCCCCTCCCCCCCGGGCATAGAGTAAACAGTTTCTCTGTGCATGCCTCTGCCCATAACACTTTATGTCTGGGCTGTAACTGTTGTCCTTTGACTTAGAATCATGAAACTACACATTTGTGTATCTGGACTCGAGGGTGTGTCACAACAAATAGGACTTACAAATATTTATCTTCAAGGCTGTCTGTGTGGTGCAGAAGGGGACAACGTTACCATGATATCTCAACAAGGACCCAGCGCAACCTCACCATTTTTTTTTTTTTTTCAGAGATGCACATTATAGTGGACCATATTTCTATTGAAAACCAGCTTCCTCTTATTATTTTTAAACTTGTTATGAAACTTTTGAAGTATTTATTTAATGGCCCTGTGAGTGACCCACAGTACAGTGGTCACTGTCACCAGAACTTGTCCCAAGAACACAGCCAAAAGTGCTCTTTCATTTCAAAGACAACAATTTGGAAATTGCATGTAAAGTATTCTGCTGCAGAGTCTCAAAAAAAAATGCAGAATTGAAGAAAAAAAGATTGCTATCACCAAGGGTAATCCATTCTCTGAATGCTGTTTTACAGACATGAAAATTGTCTTATCTGTATAATTACTGTGTACTTTATATTTGGTAACTTTTGTAAATGCTTAAATTTCAGTTCTGTCTGTGAATTGGCTCCATACCAGAGAAATGTCTGAGTAAACTTCTGATCTTCCAATTTACTGTTGAGGTAATTGCATGTGATCCTTTTTCAGTCTTCTCCTTGACCGATATATATATAGATCGTACATGTTCACTTAAAACATATATTGACCTTCAGAACAGGTGTGAAAGTCATTTTTGTATAATTTTGATAATTAGTACATAGTTTCAGTGCAAAAAGGAACTGTGAAACAGATGTATGTGTTCACGATCAAATGTGCTAGTACATGCATGTATGCATGTTTAATGTATTATTTTTGGTACAGATACACAAAAGCGTGTGTGCCAATTAGTCAACAGAAATTGCTTATAAATTGGCACATTATCTACAACCAGTCATGTGCAGTGTTTATTATCAGAATGAAAAGATTCTACATGAAGGAAGGTGGCCTTTGAAGACCAGTTTCACTGTACAGTGGACTGGAAACGATGGCCAGAATCTATCCCGTCATTTACCTCTGATAGCTGATTGTGTGGGATAAACAGATAAAAAGATTATTACTTTATAAGCGTATGTACTCTGGATGTTCATTGGTGAAATTAAATCTGTAACTTTCCATTTTGTGTGATGGGCAACTGTTGGTAAAGATGCAGTGTCTGGTTGTCAGGCCAAATTTTAATGAGGGTATATAAAGGAGTTGGTCAGTCAATTTCCAACAAATCTTGGTACATGTACAAGTTCACTGGAATCAGACAGGATTGCAGCCGTCTGAACCTGCTAATTTACATGTACAAGTACAGATGATGCAAAGGAAATTTAGATAACTCATTCCATACTATGGTCACAAGCCTTGGTCAGTGGTTCTGGCACTGCCTGGCAAGTCATGCTGCAGCTGCCCTTGCGGCAAATGCAGCATGACTTGCCAGGCAGTGCCAGAACCACTGACTTAAGACGATAGGCATGTTGGTACTTGAACAAAAACTCTTTTCATGAAGACTTTAAACATGCAATTGTCATCTTAAATCTTGGTAAATATCAGGGACTGGTATGGAATGAGTTAAAGATCTGTTGATCAGGTAATATATTTTTATCTGTTGATAAGCTTCAGTTAGTGCACAGTGGCCATTCATGTAAAAATACCTATTTGTTGAAGTAGCTCTATTTCTCTGCAAGGGGTAACTTCATGGCAATAAGCTGTAAAACCTGTCTTCAAATGACCAGTACATTATATATCTTTAAACATTATTCCCTTGTATTAGGACTGAGTCAAGAACTTTCCTTGGATTATGTTAGGTGCAAAGTGCCCATCCTACCCCCAGGAAAGCTGTTGACCTGGAGTGTGCTATTCTGACAGGGCTTGTCTGTAAATTGTTATCAAATTTCTTTGCATTAGCATGAAAATTCATTAAAAAATGTCATACTGCAGCAGATGTCCAGTGTACATGTACCTCCTGCCTTTTGAAACTTTAAGGGAGGCAGGGTTCAATGGGAATATTCAGTTGTGAATCCACAAACTGTAATACATATCAGAAATAGGAATTACATGATAACATGTGTGGGTAATACATGAACTTTATCAACTACTTATACATACATATACAGTAGACCCTGGCTTGAAAGACTGTGACTTGGGATGAGGAAATTTTAGCCTCTAAAGACAGGGGGTCTAATTAATAACAACAAATGTACTAAGCAAAGTAACCTGCAAAGGTGGTCCTTCAAGACAGGGACCACTGTACTTCATTATTTACAAGTTTATTAAAGAAAAAAAATTATTAAAGAAAGAGAAGCTTTAAATAGAGCTTGTTAATGGTGTCATGCAATAAAGTTCTATCTTTCAGTTCATTTTAATGGGGATCATAGTTCAACATTTTCGTATCTTTCCGATCAGTACAGGTACTTTAAGAGTGCTGTGATACTATAGATACACTCCCATCCCAAATTAAGTACGCTGTTCCTGCTTTATGAAGTCCGACAGTATTACAGAGTAATAATGTGGGTTCTGAGATAACATTATGGGTCCCATGGCTCGCACTGAAGCACTATTACAGTCACTTCTATGTTTAAATGTACCTTGTTCAGAGTGGTTTTTCTGTAACAGTACACTGGATACTCCATGGAACCTATCAACAGCATTACAATGAGACAGTGCAACATGCAAAATGGTGGACTTTAAAAATAAGTAAGCAAGTCAGTAAGTAATAAATAATTAGTGTCTTTGAAACTGGATTAAAATGTCTTTGTTTCCACCATATCAAAGAAGTGAATAGGATTGTTAAGGTATTAATAATTATTGTAGTATAGAGCTGTGCCCAATTGTCCAGCGCGCCCAATTCTCGGAAATCGATGAAAATTTTGCCATTCATTGACAAGATGTGTAAAAGAAAATATTATTTAATAAGCACAGAGAGACTGATGTGGGATCGAAGACAAGCTTGACCATTTGTGAAATTTGCAAATTGTTACACGCAATGTCAGCTTTTAATTAGAAAATATCCATTATAGTCGGCAAGTCTTAGTCAATACCCATGCAATGAAGTGTGCAGCATAAAGTCGTAAACCTATTCTGTGTATTAAAATACAGAGCTTCTCACCTCAAGGGCTGGAGTATAATTTCCAGCCAGAAGGTGAACAAAAATAACAAGGAGCCAAATACCTTCTCGTGTCTGACATTTGGCCACACCTGATTTTCTGCTTATGGCATGATTTTCTCTATCATTTCGTGTAAAATGTGTGAGCATTCGCAATCCAAAGAATGTGAATTGACAAGGAGCATACGCCAACAATCCTCAGTGTTTGGTCTTTTCAATGGCATTACCAAACATCAGAAAAATGGAACTTAATTTTCAGTTTGGCAGTGAAACCAACCCAGGTTTAAGCTGTCCAACAATTGGGCACCCCAGTATATACAAAATTAACATGCAATGTAGACCACATTATGGCTTTATGCACACATAGAGGTAATGATTATCATAATGTGGGGATGGTTGGTTTAGTTTTTTTCAAACTGAAAAAAAATCATGTTTTTAAGGGTCTGCCCCACAGGGGGGACCTTTTCTGTTTTTGGGTTGTCGGGATGTCGCTGCACAATCATTGTTAGTACATAAGTGTAACATGCTAGCAATGTCCGGATGTGCACATTCTCGTTGCCGTGATATCTACAGAATGCATCAATGGATCTTGCTCAAATTTGGCAATATGCTTACCTCACCTTGCAAGATGAATTGATCACTTTTTGGTGTTACCATGACCTTATTTGAGCAAATGGCAGCTTAATTACATGCTCGTTACCACAATATCTCCAGAATTCTCCAATGTATTTTGTTCAAATTTGGCTGTATGCTTCTCTAGCATGCTAAGATGAACTGTTTAGATTTTGGTGTCACCATGACCTAATTTGAACAAGTGGCAGCCTAATAATATGTGTATTGGGGCTTGCTACTGCAATATCTCCAGAATGCTTCAATGTATCATACTGCAAGATCTCCAGAATACTTCAATGTATCGTGCTCAGATTTTATAGTATGGTTATCTTGCATGCCAGGATGATCTGATTAGACTTTGGTGTCATCATGACCTAATGTGAGCAAATGGCAGTCTTATTACATGTTTGTTAGGGCTCTTTACCACGATACATGTATTTCCAGATTGCTTTCATGTACTTTGTTCACATTTTGCAGTATAATTATCTTGCATGACAATATGAACTGATTAGATTTTGGTGTCACCATGATTAGATTTTGGTGTCAGCATGACTTAATTTGAGCAAATGGCAGACCCTTCAGTCAACGCTTTGCGTTAAAGGTATGTCTAGTTTGTCAAAGTTGATGTAAGAACCAAACACTAATTTCTACTAAAAAGAATTTATCTTGCCATCTAACTGCAAAATATACCTGGCCATCCCCCTTTTAATTTTTTTTTTCACCTCAGCAGACTTGTCAGTCAGCTGTGCTTATAGGATGGTCCTTCGTCCATCCACGATTCACATTTTCGACTTTTTTCAAAAAAGTTAGCCAGATTCACTTCAAACTTGGTGGGGATGTACCTTGGGTGGGTGTCTACCATGTTTGTTCAAATGGTCACACTCCAGTGATTTTTTTTTTTTTTTTTTATTGATGGGGGGAGGGGGGCAAATCTTAAAAAATCTTCTCGGAAACCACACACCCAATTGCTTTGATATCACACAGGAACACTCCTGAGAACTGCCCAGTTCTTATTTTGTTCACCAGGTGGTGCTGTAAATTTTTTGGTGTGTTTTTGCTATTTTCAACTTCTCCAAAACTGTCGCCTAGATTAAGCTGAAACTTGGTGGATGTGTTGCTTGTGAAAGGGTCAAACAAAGTTGTTCTACTAGGTGGCCATGCTATGGATTCCTGATTTTTCATGATTTTTTCAATGCAGGTACTAAAGGGTAAATGCACACTTTCTATTAATTAGTATATTAAAGTCATTGGGCATTCTAATGCTAGTTCACATTTTCAACCTCGTCTTCAAACCTTCAGCCAGATTGCCTTCGAGCTTGGTGGCAGTGTCCCTTGGGTGAGTTTCAACCAGTTTTGTTGAAATGGTCATGCTTCAGTGATTTTTGGATTGTATGAATTTTTTTGTTGTTTTTTTTTGGGGGGGGGGCAAATTTTAAAAAATCATCTCCGAAACCACTCACCCAATTGCTTTATTATAACACAGGGACACTTCTAGGGACTCTTTATTTCTTAATTTGTTCACCAGATGGCACTGCAATTTTTTTATGACCTTTTGTGTGTTCTTGCTATTTTTGACTTCTTCCCCAGAACCATCACTCAGATTAAACTAAAACTTAGTCGATATATTCCTTGTGGAATTGTCAAGGAAAGGTGTTTACCAAGTGACATTACTGTGGATTCCTGATTTTTAATGATTTTTAGCTCTGCTGACCTGAGGACGCAGAGCTTATAGGATCGCTCATGTCCGTCCGTAAACTTTTGAGTTTTGAGCGCGATGCCATCCACAGTTTTCAAGTTAGCCCAATATAATTTTCAGAACTTAAAAGGTGGATAAATATAATTTCCTTTTGGTATTAGTGGTGCCACCTACAATATTATGTAATAAAGCGGTCAAAATATGAAAATCTTGTGAACGGTCTAGCATCTTAATGTTTGGCAGACGGTCATCAAATGTGGTGGGATTCTGGAGGAAGGCAAAGTCTAAGTTGCTAATGATACTAGTGGCACCACCTGTAATTTGATGGCAATTATGAGCCAAGATATGTTTCAAGATATAAAATTCCACTTTTGGTAATAGAAATTGGATTAGACTTGCCAAATTTATAGTACTAATAGACCATGTCCAATGCTACAATGTTATATACATGTAATATCACTGACCTTAACCTATTTTTGTGAGGACACTATGCCTGTAAAGTTGAAAAGGGTTATTTTGTGATGGCAGGGTGTACCTTGGACATCAATGGCAATGTCGGCACAGCACCAGGCCCATGGGCCTCTTGTAAAACATAATCTGGGTGAACTTGCTCTTCTGTCCAAGGTCACTGTGGACTGAAAGTTAAGGACTCCCTCATTGTTGTCTTGGCACATGCAAAAATATGCATCACAGGAATTGCACAAATAAGCTATGATTACATGTTGAGTGAAGTGCCCTCTGGTGCACAAATGAGACACTAAAATCACTTAAGCTTTACATGTTCAAAAGTGTCTTGAGCACTTGCAACTTTGAAATGGAGATGTAAGTGTAGCCACGGTGCCAGCAGCACATTAGCCATAGGCTGTTTTTCAACTTGCCAGTGGGTACTTTTCAGTTAATGCTCCTTTCCTATTACTGTGTAAGAGAATGGGCATTCTAATGCAAATTAACATTTTCAACTTATTCTCTGATACAGTCAGCCATATTGACTTCAAACTAGATGGCAATGTACTTTGGGTGGGTCTCTATAAAGTTTGTTCAAATGGTCATGCTCCAGTGATTTTTGGATTTTTTTAGCTCAGCTGACTTACTAGTCAGGCGCAGCTTTTAGGAGGCCGAGTCATCCGTCATCCGACTGTCAGTTTACAATTACATTTTCAACTTGTGTTCTCAAAAACTGTGAGCCAGATTCACTTCAAACTTGGTGGCAATGCACCTTGGGTGGGTCACTGCCAAGTTTCTTCACTCCGGTGATGTAAGGAATTTTTATGATTTTTTTGTTTTTGTTTTTTTTTTTTGGGGGGGGGGGTGCAACTGTTCAAAAATCTCTTCTCCGAAACCGCTCACTCACGCAATTGCTTTGCTATCACACTGGTGCACTCCTAGGGACTCCTAGTTCTTTATTTGCTCACCAGGTGGCACTGCAATTTTTTTTTTTTTTTTTTTTTTAAATGATTTTTTTTATGTGTTTTTGCTATTTTCACCTTCTCCTCCAGAACTATATCTCAGATGAAGCTGAAACTTGGTGGAAATGTTGCTTGTGAAGGGGTAAAACAAAGTTGTTCACTTGGCGGTACTGCTGTGGATTCCTGATTTTAATGATTATTTTCAGTTTGGGTACTTATCAGTAAATGCACCTTTCCTATTGATTACAATGTAGAATGAAGCTCAATGGGCATCCGTCAGCCAGATTCACTTCATACTTTATGGCAGTATACCTTGGGTGGGTCTTTACCAAGTTTGTGCAATTGGTCACGCTCCAGTGATTTTTGGATTTTTTTGCAGTTCTTTTTTTTAAATCTTGAAAAATATTCTCAAAAAACAATTATCAGAGTTCCTTTGATATTACACAGGAACACTCCTAGGGACTCCTAGTTCTTATTTGCTCACCAGATGGTACTGCATTTTATTTTATTTTTGTTTGTTTGTTTGTTTTTTGTTTGTTTGTTTGTTGTTTTTTTTTTTTTTTGTTTTTGTTTTTTTGTTTTGTTTTTGTTTTTGCCATTTGTGACTCTTTCTCCAGGACTGTGTCTCAGATTAAGCTGAAACTTTCTGGATATCTTCCCTGTGAAAGGCTCAAACAGATTTGTTCACTAGGTGGCACTGCTTTGCATTCCTGACTTCTCAGAAACCTTTATTCAGATTAACTTCAAACGGTTTGTTCAAATGGTCATGCTCCAGTGATTTTTGGTCATTTTTTTCTTAATTTTTCGGGGCAAATCTTAAAAAATCTTCACTGAAATCAGCAACCCAATTGCTTTGATATCACACCGGGACATTCCCAGGGACTCCTACTTCTTAATTAGTTCACCACATAGCACTGCAGTTTTTCTATTTATGATTTATTGTGTGTTTTTGCTATTTTTGACTTCTCCAGAACCGTCACTCAGATTAACCTGAAACCTGGTGGATATATTTGTGAAAGGGTCAAACCAAGTTGTATAGTAGGTGGCACTTCCCTGGATTTTTTTATTTTCAAGGATTTTTACAATTTGGGTACTTATCGGTAAATGCACTTTTTCTATTGATTACTTTGCAAGTCAATGGGCATTCTAATACTAATTCACATTTTCAACTTCTCTGCAACCGTCATCCAGATTCACTTCAAACATTGTGGCAATGTGCCTTGGGTGGGTCCTTACCAAATTTGTTCAAATGGTCACACTTCAGTGATTTTTGAATTTTTAGAATTTATTTGGGCAAATTTTGAAAAATCTTCTCTAAAACCACACACCCAATCGCTTTGATATCACACAGGAGCACTCCTCACGACTGCTTGTACTTTGTTCACCAAGTGGCGCTGCAATTTTAGCTGAGTTGCTAGTCAGGCTGAGGTTTTAAGGCCCTCAGTCGTCAGACTCAGAAATACTTCTAAATATCAGATGCACTCCGCTAAAGCTAAACACAGATATATTCAGTTGCAACCTTGACTTTGTGGGAGAATCTTAGGTCTGCTGAGCACGGGCTGTTCACTCAGCCCTCTAGTAAATGTTTTTTTTGTGTTATTGCTTTTGGACTTCTCCAGAACCGTCAGTCAGATTAAGCTGAAACTTGGTGGATATGTTCTTTGTGGAAAGGTCAAACAAAAAATGGTTCACTAGGTGGCAATGCTGTGGAATCTTGATTTTTCAAGACTTTTAGCTCAGCTGACTAACAAGTCAGCTGAGCTTTCGTGAGAGTCTGTCGTCTGTCTTCTGTCGTCCATCCACAATTCACATTTTCGACTTCTCCAAAACTGGCCACCAGATTTACCTCAAACTTTGTGGGCATATGCCTTGGGTGGGTCTCTACCAAGTGTGTTCAAATAGTCATGCTCCATTGATTTTGGGATTTTTTATGAATTTTTCTGTTTTTTGGGGGGCAAATCTTAAAAATTGTCTTCTCCGAAACTACTCACCCAATTGCTTTGATATCCCACAGGGACACTCCTGGGGACTCCTAGTTCTTAATTTGTTCACCATGTAGTGCTGCGATTTTTTTCTATTTCTTTTTTTTTTTTATGACTTTTTGTGTGTTTTTGCCATTTTAAACTTCTCCAGAACCGTCACTCAGATTAAGCTGAAACTTGGTGGATATGTTCTTTGTGTAAAGGTCAAACAAAATGGTTCACTATGTGGCACTACTGTGTATTCCTGATTTTTCACGATTTTTTTCAGTTTGGGTACATGTTTGTCAATGCAGCTTTCCTATTGATTACTAAGTAAGTCAATGGGCATTCTAATGCTAATTCACATTTTCGCCTTCTCCAAAACAGTCATCTAGATTGCCTACAAAAATTGTGGCAATGTACCTTGAGTGGGTTTCTGCCAGGTTTGTTCAAATGGTCACGCTCCATTAATTTTGGATTTTTGATGAATTTTTTTGTTCTTTTTTAAGACTAATCTTAAAAAATCTTCTCCACAACTTCTCCCCCAATTGCTTTGATATTACATAAGAACACTCCTAGGGACTCCTAGTTCTTAATCTGTTCTCCAGGTGGTGCTGCAATTTTTTTCAATTTTTTTATGAATTTTTGTGTGTTTTCATTACTTGTGACTTTTCTTCCAGATCCATTACTCAGATTAAGTTGAAACTTTGTTGATATGTTCCTTGTGAAAGGATCAAGTAAAGATGTTCACAAGGTATCACTGCTGTGGGTTCCTGATTTTTTTTCAATTCGGGTACTTATCGGTAAATGCACCTTTTCTGGTGCTAACTATGCAAGTAAATGGACATTCTACTAGTAATTCTCATTTTGGGCTTCTCTGAAGAAACCGTGTGTCAGATTCACTTCAAACTTGGTGACAATGTACCTTGGGTGGGTCTATACCAAATTTGTTCAAGTGGTCATGATCCAGTGATTTGGGGGTTTTTTATGATTTATTTTCGAAAATCTTTAAAAAAGTTTTAATAGGAAAGTTTAACATGGGAATTTCTTGTAATGGTTACAACTTAAATAATTTTGGCCAGATTTATGCCAAACTTGGTAGGGATGTAGCTTTTATAAGTGTCCACTAAGTTTGTATAAATATTCATGCGCCAGTGATGTTTGGAACTTGACCTCATTCCCAAGGTCACAGGACAACTGACACAAAATTTACTCTTCACTTGATAACTTGAGATCTGTTTTGAGTGAGGACCTTGATGTTGCACATGTTAATGTTCCTGTATGAAGGTCATGCGTAGACAGTACATGAGTGACCTTGACCTCGTTTCTGGGGTCAGAGTGCAACATACATGAATTTTGCTCTTCTCTATAGCTTGATAAGTACTTGAACTGGGACCTTGATGTTGCACATGTTAGTGTTCTTCGATAAAGGTCAGACCTACTCAGAACATGGGTGACCTTGATCCTATCCAAGGGTCACAGAGCCACAAGCGTGGTGAATATCTAGGTCAGCTGAGCATGGGCTGTTCACACAGCCCTCTTGTTTCAATTTGGATACTTAATGGTAAATGCACCTTTCCTGTTGGTTACTATGCAAGTCAATGGGCAGTCTAATGCTAATTCACAGTTTTTACTTCCCCTGGGAAACTGTCAGCCAGATGGACTTCAAACTTGGTACCAATAGACCTTGGAAGTTGGATAGATCTCTGCCAGATTTGTTCAGATGGTCACACTCCATTTTCAATTTTTGCTTTTTTTATGGATCTCTTTGTCCGTTTTTGGGCAAATCTTTAACAAGAGGACTGTGACAGTCCTTTGCTCAGCTGACATGTAAGTATACCCTTATGAATTAAAATTTGCCCCGAAAAAGAACAAAGAAATATGGGTCTCTACCAAGTTTGTTTAAATGGTCATGCTCCAGTGATTTTTTATATATATTTTTTTTTCTTTAAAAATCTTCTTTTACAAAACTGCTCAACCAATTGCTTTGATATCACACAACACTGCTAGGGTCTCCTAGTTCTCAATTTGTTCACCAGGTGGTACTGCAATTTTTGTCTGGGGTGACTTGCTAGTCAGGCTGCACTTTTAGG
The DNA here is from genome assembly GCA_964020975.1 of Hermodice carunculata. Classification (NCBI taxonomy): domain Eukaryota; kingdom Metazoa; phylum Annelida; class Polychaeta; order Eunicida; family Amphinomidae; genus Hermodice; species Hermodice carunculata. The sequence goes on along the minus strand of OZ026615.1, from coordinate 64,659,820 downwards.
AGGTTCAGTTGTCCATCTTAGAAATACTTTCAAATGTCATATGCACTCAGCTAAACCTCAGCACAGGTCTACTCAGTTGCAACATTGATTTTGTGTTTGGTGTTTCCAGTTATGATATTTTTGTTTCAAATCTTTAAACTAGAGTACTGTGTGAACAGCGCATGTTCAGCTGACCTACACTTGTTGACAAAATCGAAGTTGCAACTGAATAGACCTGTGTTGAGCTAAAGCTAAGTGCATATAACATTGAGAAGTATTTCAAAGATTTGCTTGAAGAAAAATTCATTGAAAATACATGTATAAATTTTACTGGAGCATGAGAAATTCCAGAATAACCCTTTCCCCCTTAAACCGGCCAAAACCAGCTGGTGGTCAAATGTCGTCTAGGTCAGCATTTTTAACTGATTTCAACAGTGATGAAAAACAATTTTGATGGAGAATTGAAGATGAGCCCTATGAGGATCACATGCCCCAGGTCAACAGCTTTCCTTGGCATGGGTTGGTGCCCAACCCATGACAAGTAAAGCTGTCGACTCAGTTTTAATTTAAGGGGGAAAGGGTTAAAGAGAACTTTAAAAAGAATATTGCTACTTGGTAGAGGAAATACATGATATTGAGCATTAGAATGACCATTGACTTACATAGTAATCAATAAGAAAGGTGCATTCACCGGTCAGCACCTGAACTGAAAAAATTATTAAAAATCAAGAATCCACAGTAGTGCCACCTACTGAACAACATTGTTTTTCCCTTTTTCTGTGAATATATCCACATAGTTTTAGCTTGATCTGAGTGACGGTTCTGGAGTTAAAATGAAAAAAATAGCGAAAACGCACAAAACATAATACAAAAAAAAGACAAAAATTGCAGAACCACCTGGTGAACAAAATAAGAATTAGGAGTCCCTTGATGGGTTCTTGTGTGATATCAAAGCAATTGTACGAATGGTTTTGGAGAAGATTTGCCCAATACAAGCAAAAAACTTATAAAAAATCCTAAATCACTCAAGTGTTACCCTTTGAACAAATTAACTTAGTGGAGACCCACCCAAGGTACATTGCCACCAAGTTTGAAGTGAATCTGGCTGATGATTTCGTAGAAGTCCCAAAACGTGAATAAGCATTAGATTGCCCATTGACTTTCAAAGTAATCAGTAGGAAAGGTGCAGTTGCCGAGAAGTACCTGAATTGAAAAAAAAAATTGTTAAAAATCAGGAATCCACAGCATTGCCACCTAGTAAATAGCTTTGTTTGATCCTTCCACAAGGAAGATATCCACCAAGTTTGAACTCAATCTGAGTGACGGTTCTGGAGAAGTCAAAAATGTCAAAAACACACAAAAAGTCAAAATTATTAGAAAAAAAATTGAAGTGTTCCTGTGTGATATCAAAGCAATCAGGTGAGCAGTTTAGGAGAAGATTTTTTAAGATTTGCCCCCCCCCCCAAAAAAAGCATAAAAATCATAAAAAAAACAAACCAAAAATCACTGGAGCATGACAATTTGAACAAACTTGATAGAGACCCACCCAAGGTACATCCCAACCCAGTTTGAAAGGAATCTGGCTGAGGGTTTTTGAGAAATAAAAAATGTGAATTGTGGCGATGGATGCACGAACAACAGATGGCTAGTCATAACATAAGCAGTCAGCTCAGCTAAAAATTAGAGAAAAAATTGCAGTGCCACTTGGTGAACAAATTAAGAATTAACAGTCCCTAGGAGTGTTCCTGTGTGGTATCAAAGCAATTTGGATCATAAGTGGTTTCAGAGATGATTTTTTAAGATTTGCCAAAATAAAAAAAAAAATAAAAAAATCACAAAAATCACTGGTGCGTGACCAATTGCACAAAAAAGACCCACCCAAGGTACAATGCCATCAAGTTTGAAGTGAATCTGGATAACGGTTTCGGAGAAGGAGTCAAAAATGTGAATTGTGAACAGACGACAGACAAGGGACGAAGAGCGATGGTATCAGCTCTGCTGGCTGAAAAGCCAGCTTAGCTAAAAAGTTTTAATAGGAAAGTTTAACTTGGGAATTTCTTGTAATGTTTATAACTGAAATAATTGTGGCCAGATTTGTGTCAAACTTTGTAGGGATGTACCTTTGATAAGTGTATAGAAATTTTGTGCAAAGTGGTCATGCTCCAGTGATTTTTGGACATTTACTTCATTTCCAAGGTGACACAACTGACATTAAATTTACTGTTCACTTGAAATCTTTTCAGTAAGGACCTTGATGTTGCACATGTTAATGTTGCTCCATGAAGGTCATGCTTTGACCATACACTAGTGACCTTGACCTCATGTCTGGGGTCACAGTGCAACATACATGCACTTTACACTTCACTATAACTTGAGAACTTCTTGAACTGGACCTTGATGTTGCATATGTTAGTGTTCATCCATAAAGGTGGGACTTTCTCCGTACATGGGCGACCCTTGATCCTTTCCCCAAGTTCACAGCCACAAGCGTGACGAATCTCAAGGTCAGCTGAGCATAGGCTGTTCACAAAGCCCTCTTGTCAATGAAATTTGTCAATTTTTATATGAAATTGTAATGAGAGGAAGTAAAAACTTAAAGTTGGTGGCATTAAACACATTAATATCTTAAGATTAGCCTATTTCAGTTCATACTTTTTTAATTTAATTTTGTAAATCTGGTCTTTTTAAGTAACTATACGTCTCAATAGAGTTACACATCAATAGTACACATACAGGGACAGGTTTGCTTATGGAGAGTAAAGAGTTCGGACTGCGGAATAGGGTAATGACTACTAGGAAGTGGGTTTTGGACAAAAAGACACAAATACAATATCACTATGTCATTCAATTGTCAACTGAAATGGGCATATTTTTGTGCAAATGTGCTTAATATTGATTGAAAAGCATCAAGAAGCATTTTGCTGATTCTGGGTGAACTGCAGTAGGCGTTTTTCCATACAGTGGTCCCCTTCTTAGAAGGCTTAGTACCTCAAATGTACTGGAACAGTGGTCTTATAAGAGGGCTGGCCTCTCTTAGGTAATTTGCAATGAAAATGCCACACTTGCTGTATGGAAAAGTGGACTTTGTAGGGGGGTGGTGGCTTCTCTTCAGTGGGGCCTTATATGAGGGGGACCACTGTGATTTAAAATAAATAAACTGTTAATGATAAATAGACTCCAACCAAGCAAATGTGGTTGGTCACAGTTCCATTGGTTCAACATGGGAGTATGGTAAATATCATGATGTTCTATATGGAACCAGATGCACTGCTGTCATTTTACTCAATGTGGTACATGTAATACAAATGTTCCATATGACATATACATTAATTTTGGTATCTGCTTGCTTCAAAGGGGAGATTAGGGTAAAACAAGAGGATCATGATGATCCTGTGCCCTGCTGATTGGAATATGCTTTTACCATCTTGCAACACATGCACTGTAGTCTCTATAGCTATATACATGTACAGTGGTAGCAGTTCAATATATAATTCAGAAAAAAAAATTTAAATAATAGGAAAAATTGCAGCACCACCTGGTGGCCAAAATAAGAACTAAGGGACCCCATGCACAATATCAAAGCTAGTGGCCTTGGAAGTTCTTGAGACTAAGGACTTTTTTTCAAAAAGTCAATTAAAAATTTCATTAAAAAAAATTTGAAAAATATTGCATCATCATCTCTTTTGGAAACTTGGTAGCAGTCCACCTGGGGAACATCTGATATAAAATCAAAACATTCCAAGCACTGGTTTTTGAGAAGTCAAAAGTGTAAATACAATAGGCATATATACTATGCAGTGGTAACACTTGCCTGCGGTCGCAAAGTTTGATTTCCCATAACTACATCAAACATCAACTAATATCCATATCATTTTCGCAAACTTTCATTGTCTACAGTCAAATTATATTCTGATAAAATTTTAAGCAATTCTGTTCAGCCGTTCTGGAGAAGTCAAAAATAGCCTTAACACACAAAAATTCATAAAAAAAAAAGAAGAAAAATTGCAGTGCCACCTGGTGGCCAATGTAAGAACTAGGTGACCCTATGTGCAATATCAAAGCAATTGGCCAAGTAGTTCTTGAGGGAAGAAATTTTATTTTTTTTGAAAAAATTCGTAAAAAAATAGAAAAACTATTGCATCATCATCTCCTTCGCAAACTTGATAGAGGTCCACCTGGGAAATATGCATTTGCAAAATAAAAAAAATTCCATGCAGCGGTTGTGGAGAAGAAGTCGCAAATGTAAAAAGCCGTATGATGGATAGACAGACGGACAAAGGACGCAAACAGATTCCAATTGCTCTGCTGACTGACAAGTCAGCACAGCTAAAAATGATCACAAATGCAGATTCTGCAGTCAAAGGATTCAATTTATTACAGTGTTACTGTAGTGTCTGAGAAACAGCACCGTTTAGAGTAAGCTCTTGTACAGACCAAGTGCAAATTATGTGCCTGCACATGAAACTAAAAGGAACTTAATCACATGGATTACAATTAAGACTACAAACTTTACTTTGCATCATGTAATCAATCAATTCAATTTGAATCAGCTCATATCTACCTAGGATTATCTTGACAGCATTGTAAATGCATACATGTAATGTTTTAAAAAATGATAACTTTTTGAATGGGTGTTGCAAGTCGAGTGTTTTAGTGAAATGTGATTTGAAGCCATATGATTAACCTTTAAAACTAAAAAAAAGCCATTTTTTCAATTGCCCGAAATGTATTTGTTTAAATGAGGCTGAGGAAACTTTATTCTTCCTTTAATTCATCTTCTCCACCACAGGTTAATGTAAAAAATTCACAACCAATGTCCAATTCTGCCAGATTTAGTTCAAATAATTTATAATAAAGTAGACTTCTGAACACATGTACATGAATACTCGATCTTGCCAGTATTCATCCTGTACTAAATTGTGTGTAATAGTTAGCAATAAAATGACTGAAATATACAGCTTGAGAAGCTGAGGCCCCGCAGATGCTGGACCACAACTATTACAGGAACTTCACTGGGCTACAATGTATAACAATTTATAATTTTGTCTTTGAGTCATATACTGTGACCCAACATGTTCCTCTGTGTATTCTCAGTTCAGCACAAATACAATGTGCTATCAGTTATTCACTGATGTACTGTGTAATACATTTTGCTGCGTGGGAGATAACTGCTGTATCATGTGTATTACACAATAGATCTGTGAATATGGACTTTATCCCATTTTGGACCCATTGGAGGCCTTGCATTTTGCAATTTATGAGGGATAGTGCTGTTCTCCACCAGCCATTGTCTAGAATTTTGTCTGCCATTGATCAAATTTTGGTGCCGATGGTGTCACACTTTGTATTTCAATGCAAAGTGAATGCTGCCAGGGGATATGAAGGCCTGGTCTCAGCAACCATAAAATGCAAATAGAATTCAATGCCTATTAACCAATCAGGCTACTAGAAACTTAACAAAAAGGAATAAAAGTTGTGTTGATTGGTTCTTGAATAATGCTTTTTTTTTTATTTATTTATTTTTTTATTTTGCAATGAAACAAAATACAAGGTGAAGTGAGATTTGGCTTTAACATTTCCTTATGAGTACTTAAGGGTTAGGCAAATAGGGTTAACTAGTTCTGTGCATTTAATTTGGGACCACCAGCCATCCTTTTCAAATTTTGTATGTCTGGTAATGATAAATCCCTCATAACCATGCAAACATGTAAAGATAATTTGGATTTCTTTGCTCATTCTATTCAAATATGTTGAACAGATCCCAGTGCAATGAGTACTTGAACATGCTTAAAGCCCGCATGTCCATATTTGGCTCAAGTACTTTTCATCAACATATGGTAAAGAAAAATACAATGTCTCATTGCCTCACTACTACAATGTAATAAAACCATGTTTAGCAGTATGCGATAGAAAATATTAAAAGTGATATAAGTAAGAAAGCTTTCTATGAATAAAACATTTGAGTACAAATGGTTTTACAATCAGACCTATATATAAAATGTGAACAAATCAAAACACAAACTAATATGCACATTTAACTCGGGCAATTTCCCAATTTTCTCTCAACAGTAAAGTCAGATACTTCTGTTTGATTGTCACTTTCACGATGAAAATTCACATCCGTTCACCCACTATAGTCAGCAAGAAATAGTTCCATAGGATATACGTCATGCACAGTGTATATGTACGCTGACCCATCTTCTTCCAGTCTTTACCACTTTTTTTATCTACATAGACATAAGCAGTGTAGTGCACACTCTCCTGTATCACACTCTATCGCAGGCCTGACCACAGTTCACAGAAAAACAAAACTGTCCCTTAATCTAGAATAACTTCAAAGTACCATGACTTACACCCAAAAGTTATTTGCAAATAAAAAAAGTTCCATATTATGTTTTTGTTGGACACATCATCAAAATACTAACATTGTGCATACCATCTTGACAGTCACAACACCTGACCTTTTGAAATATATGCAGCTGCTTCCCCAGCAACAAGAGACCTCAACCAATATATTAATGCCCTAAAACTTGGAAATCACACCAATTAGAGACCATACTCATGATATTATGCAAGAAATAAAATGTACACATGTAGGGGGACTAACAGATCCCACTTCACTGGAACTGTTGAACAAAATCTTTAAACTTCACACTTCAATTTGAAATTCCTATTTTTGCCTAAATAATTTGAGTGTGCCACAACTAGCACTGATTAAAAAAGGTATAAAAAATAAAGAACGAAAACAACAACACACACACACAATACTAGTGGTACAGTTACATGTCCCTTCAGGCAAGTTTTGTTGGCAAGTACAGTTCACGGCAACCTCTGTATGGTGTCTCCTGGCCATCCTGAACACAGCAGGTATGTCCTGGTGGATTTGCACCTATGTAAATGATATTGTCTTTTAATAGGGCGCCCATCTTTTCAAGTGCCCCATTCAAATTTATAATCCCTAACATGCTAAATAAATGTAAAAATTCCAAATCTGATTAATGCAAAAATAGTCTAAAAGTGATGAAAAAATAAGTCTAAATTTGAGTTGCATTTTGACATTTTTTAGGTCCCCTGTGCGCTTGGTAGGAATATTGCAGTACTTGCTGTTGTCAGACACAAGCACAATGTTGCCAGAACCACATTTATAATTCTGGCAATGATTAACACAATATTATAATTCATGAACAATAACAGCGCAGCAATTGACGTTCAAATTACGCTTTTAGTTCCATACTAAAATTATGTTTATGTACAAATGGCAACCATTTTGAACACTTACTCTTTTGAGTTTGTGTAATATGAAACAAAACAAAACAAGAGGATCCGGATGATCCTGTGCTCTGCTGACTGGAATATACTGTTATAGTATTGCAACACATGCATTGTAGTATGTATAGCTATATACATGCACAGTGGTGGCGAAGTTTGATACATAATTCATTAAAAAAAATGGCAGTGCCACCTGGTGGCTAAAATAAGAACTTGGTGACCCCAGGTGACCCTATGTGCAATATCAAAGCATTTGGCCAAGTAGCTTTTGAGATGAATTTGATTTTTTTTCTTCAAAAAATCAATTGAAAAATTCATCAAAACTAGAAAAATTATTGCATCATCATGTTCTTTGCAAACTTGATGGAGGTCCACCTCGGGAACACACATGTGCAAATTCAAAACATTCTAAGCACCCCTTTTTGAGCTGAAGTCGAAAAAGTAAATACAATAGCCATATATACTATACAGTGGTAACACTTACCTACAGTCGCAAAGTTTGATTTCCAATAACTTTATCAAAAACTAGAACAGACTGATTTTCCAACAGAAAACCAAATGTCTCCCGGTGGAACACTTACGTCTCTGAATAAGCTACACGTGATAACAAATTACAAATGACCAAGTTTGCTTGAAAATTACAATCCTATTTTTGCTCTCACCCAGATACATTACTCTACCAATTTTCATCAAGTTCTTCAAGACTTATTGCAGAAAAACCAATTTCAGATAAATGACCCTGTGACCTTGAAAATTAGGTCATGGTCACCCAAATACAATCCCAACCTTGGTCTTACCTTGATACATAATCCTACCAAGTTTCATCAAATTCCATTACGTTCTTCAAGACTTATCGCACGGAAACCAATTTCACATAAGTGACCCTGTGACCTTGAGAATTCGCTCAAGGTCATCCAAATACAATCCCAACCTAGGTCTTGCCAAGATACATAATCCTACCAAGTTTCATCAAATTCCATCGAGTTCTTCATGACTTATCGAACGGAAACCAATTTCACATAAGTGACCCTGTGACCTTGAGAATTCGCTCAAAGTCATCCAAATACAATCCCGACCTAGGTCTTGCCTAGATACATAATCCTACCAAGTTTCATCAAATTCCATCAAGTCCTTCAAGACTTATCGTACGGAAACCAAGTGTTGAAGAACCTGAACAACAACAACAACAACAACAACAAGCGGAAGAAACGGGCACTAAAACAATATGTCCCCCGGTTTCCACCGGGAGACATAATTAACATATCCATATCATTTTCACAACTTTCATTGTCTAAAATCAACTTATATTCTGATAAAATTTTAAGCAATTCTGTTCAGCCGTTCTGGAGAAGAAGTAAAAAAATAGCCTCAACACACAAAACTTCATTAAAAAATAAGAATAAAATGGCAGCACCACCTGGTCACCAAATTAAGAGCAGGGTGAACGCAGGTGATCCTATGTGCAATATCAAAGCAACTGGCTGAGTAGTTCTTGAGTGAAGAAATTTAAATTTTTTTAAAAAATTAAAAGATTCATAAAAAATAGAAAAATGATTGCATCATCACCTCCTTCGCATACTTGATAGAGGTCCACCTCGGGTACTTCCATGTGCTAAATCAAAGCATTGCATGCATCAGTTTTTGACAAGTTGAAAATGTAAAAAAGTCTAATGACAGATGGACAGACAGACGACAGATGCAAATGGATTCCAAAAACTCTGCTGACTGACAAGTCCGCAGAGCAATCATTGTGAAACATGCATTTCTGAAATTATTAGCATATGTACACATGCCTTTCATTGTGAAATGATTTTTTTGTTGGTTCCATACTTTGAACCTTTTGTCATAAGTTTCCTGGCATTTCAGCTATTTCAGCCAGAATGCAAGATAATATGGTGGCTGGAAAAATTGTTGTCTGTCATTTGTATGATGTACTTAGCCAAGAAGTAAAGCCTGCTAACAGACAATTCTTGCAAGTTCCTGTACATGTACTTTTTTGACAAGTTTTTCTTCTTTTTTTTTCAATAAGTACAACACATTAACAACAATATCCACCAGTTTCTTGACAAATATCCTAGTATGCTGATCCTCAACTTTTAGTGCTTGAAAAGTTGGGACACCTTTTTGGTGCCTGGTATGTTTGTATGTAAATGACTATCTAAATTTCAACACAAAATGCTTAAGCATAGGAAGGAGCTGATACTCATATCAGATATCTGGTATTTGGGCCTTGTCTTCAACATCAGATTGAATAGTCATCCAATACTTCTATTATGGATCTTCAATATGTAGGCCTACTTGTGGAGACTTTGGAACTATTAAAAGTTCAGTTCAGATACAATGGATATCACACTGAGTTTTTCTGTATCTTCATATTGATTGGTCAAATATGTTGTACAATGTTTCGGAGTTTATAAAAAATAGGTGTTTCACATTGTTTTCAATAATTTTTCTACCTTTTAAACTTAATATCTGTATGGGATATTCACATTGGCATCAAATGACTCCAGAATATTGGAACTCAATATCAGATGAAAAATTCTGTATCCTATCACTACACAATAGTAACCTTATTTCTAATTTTAGCAGCTAGCCTTTCCTAATACATGTACTAACACATGGCTACGATATCTAGGCTCACAGCTCACCATCTACATGATCTAAGTAAGTGAAAATATCTGCAATGATGTCACACATATTTAGCTTAATTATAATTACATGCTTTTATTTTATAACCTTACAAGTACCGAATGCCTTCACCAATTTTCTATCATTATAGCAAATTAATGCTTTTATTCAAGAACAGAAATACAGAACCATGTCACTCTCTTGCATTTCATTCCAATTTATGTACATTTTCAAAATATTACTACCTGGACCTTTTTAAGCACTACAAAAATTAATAATAATCATGATAATCAGATACATGTAAAATATACATTGAATACAACAAGCAGATGGAGTAAACACCATTCTCATATTCAAATTTGAAACTAAAAGTCCAATTCAAATTTCTTGCATAAAAATCAACATAATAAAATCTTTAAAAAACAAACAAAAAAAATGACATCTGTTTTATCTTGAACCTAGATGAAAAGACTAGTAAAGCCAACATTTTTTCGATAAGTACATGTACAGCTGCACAATATTAACAAAATTCACTTGTGCCATATGACTGATTAGATGAGATGTTCTTGCAACTGTAGGAAACAATGTGCAATACTTCATGACTCTTCTACCACATGATGATCCCTCCAAACAAACCATACAGCACTAGATTAAATGACCCAGGGATAAACCAATCGTGCGAATATCCAAATTCTTTCTTGTCAAAAAAGCTTTAATCCTACCCAAACTTCTCTGATTTTTTATCTTGAAGCTACATGACAAGTTTATGATAAAAATACTATGTTGTACTTTCCAAAATGTAACATTTTTTTCAGACTGCGAAGTGGCAAGTTATGTATTTGTGCACCCATAGGCCTGATCACCTTCAGTATACGCTGCACACAAACCTCACATGCATGTAGGTTAAAAATAAAAAATTGCAGCGACCTAATCATACAAATAGAATTCCTACAGCCTGTCACAACAACATGAACCAGAAACAAAAAGTGCAAACTCTTAAATCCTTTTACAATGGCAATAAGCTAATAATACACAACCAAAATCTCTACTGTTACTTGTTCACTTGCAAAGAGTATAAACAAAACACAGACATAATGCATCAATACTGACACTTGCAAGACAACAAACTGGAATCTTCTAGATTTAAGTGGTTGGCAATAACTGATGTGTTCCATACAGTAGCTACTGTATCATGTAAATGATCCCTGTTATAAGCTATCAGAAACACACACACAACTCATGAAAAGTAGAGCTACATGTAACCTACAAAGTGCAATGAAGTTTTTTCCTTACCAAAAATTTTCACTCCCGCTGTTTGCTGATCAACCAAAGCAGCCACATAATTGAGAACATAATGTACTGGGTCAGAAGCCTCTGCATCCGACCTACACATCGCTGCCACCTAGTGTTAAAAGCTGACACTTATTGACTAATAAAATTTGTTCCTTCTTAAACACACTATCAGTCAACGGGAAAAACAAATTTTGTCATTTATATAGTGTCTGTGCATTTTATAGAAATGTAGTTTTGGCTATTGACTACATGTAATACATCTGATGTCACATGAATTCTCTTCAGCCACTTGGATCTCAAATTGACTGCAGAACATATACTGCTCGTCAAGTGTCAAACCATAATTAGCAGTTAAACTGTCATTGTAGCTATTGTGGTACAGAAGTTACAAGTTTACAAGCAGTATCTCACTTCTTAGGTATGGCTCAATGGGTAATGGCTAAAGAGAAGAAAGCATCTCAGTTTTTACACACTAGCAGTGTATTGTTTGTATCTCTTACCACGACCACTGTGTTTTGTCTGTTTTTATGCAAATATCCTGACAAGACAGCAAAACAACACTGAATACTTGTCTTGTAGTACATACTACACTGTGTACTACACACAATGAAATGGTGCAGCAGTATATATTCAAAAAAAAAAAAAAAAACTCACCAAAATTGGCAGTGTGTTGAACAGGCAAACTGAACAAAAACAAATAGAGTGTGCCATAACCCTCTTTAACATGGCGGGAAGTAGTCATAGTAACCATACACAATATGATGGCATGTAACCATAACAACTGACACCAACTGATCAATATCATGGATCATGAGTGACCTACACTGTAACTTCTACATGTACATCTGCACACCCACAATAGCATGTTCAGATTCAATTGCAGATGGATTATCTTCCAGCAGTCTCTTTCAGTTTCACTTCTAATATATTGTTTGTGATTTATTGTCCTGTTTTTACATTTTGCATTTCATTTATCTTTCTTCATTGTTTATTTTCACTTTCACTTTTTCATTTCCACAGAATTTTCTTTCTTGTCTGGTTCCTGGTTTCCATTGGATTCATTTTCTGCCTGTTTTAATTCTTGTAATTTTCCTTCCTGATCTTTGTTGGTTTTCACTGTTATTTCACTTTTGATTTGTTTCTTCTCCTCTGCTTCTTCATGTATACATTCACTTTCTTTTTCTTTTCTTGCTTTCTGGACTGGTGTTTTTCTTTCCAACAAATCTCCTCCTTTCTTTCTCTTTGCCTCAATCTCCTCTCCTCCATCTACATCACTGCCAGTGAAATCACTCCCTGTGGGATTTTCTTCCGCAGCTGATGAAGCTCTCCTTTTAGTTGGTCTGGGCACATAGCTTTCATAGTCTGCATCTGAATCACTGTCACGACCTTTTCGTTTTGTACGTTTACCCCTACCTCTTCCACTTGGTCGACCTCTACTTGAAATGCCTCGTCCACGACCCTGAAATCATAATTAAAATATTTAAACATTTCAATATGTTCAAATTCAAAGCAACATCCCTTTCTACCTAATGTCCAATGCTCAAAGGAGCACTACATATAATAAGAAGTCCTTGCCAGGATATTGGGCCACTGCAGTCAATATCTACGGCACTTGATCTTACGAGTTATTGCCATGGCAACTTCTTTTTTTTCCCAACATTTTCTTTTTTCATTTGTACATGTACACTGTATGATCAAATCTCAAAACTTAAACAAAATTACTATCAGAAATTTATGCTGCAAAGGGCATTTTACATGGTAGCCATGATAACTCTCTGCCAAACCTGGAGTCATGTATATGCTACTTTGAAAATCCTTCAGGCATGTAGGCCTACATTACGTAGCTGTGTGTATTTACACATTATAGTGTCACCAACACACAGTACCCTGATCCCATACATGTACACATGTATATTACCCAGGGCATGCTTGATCATACTTTTTCCCCAGGCTCAATCTGTATTGCTACCATGTTGTACCACAGAACACACACATCTATCTGTTATAATCTGTTTGACCCACAGGTCTTTGTCTGTGTCGCAAATGTTTGCCATGAGTTTGCAGCTTTGGCAGTTTGGCACTGTTTTGCTGAGTGGGAAAGTGGCTCAGCTGCATGCCTACCAGTGTCAAACATTTATCCCAAAACACAGATATACAACTATGATGAATTATGTATCTCATCTGCACTTACAGGTATGCCCATAAGTAGAGGGTGCCACATGTAATATCAGTTCTGTGGGTTTTTTTCATACATTTCATGGACAATATCCCTAAACTCAAGCCATTTCGTCCACAGAGCTGTTATAAGTACAGTACAGCCCATGACTTTTGGTCCGACCAGGCTAACCAAGAAGTTCCTTGCTCGCATTTATAGCATAGACTTCTCATGTGATTGGCGATGTTGACATGCCATTGGCCGGAGGTATTTGCATAGAAGTAATATTTCTGCATGCCAGCCAGCATGCTGGCCAAATTCGCACCGTGCCTTTGGTGGGCTAGCAATGCTATTAGGCAATTGCTGATGCGAATTGCCATTCATTTTCTGTGGCACAGAAGGCAGTCCCAGGTGCGCATTCCTCGCATCAAATGCCCATGTTGTTTGGTTAAAAAAAAAAAACTATGAAGCTGGGAGCAGGTCAATTTTATGCAAATCAGGGGGCATGTTGAGCATATTCATGCTCAAAGTAGGCAATGGCCATGTGCATTTGGTCAATCTCATCTGATGGCATCGCATAGCACTGTGCCATTCAAACCTGGAAATGAATTTGCACATTGCCAGCCTGTGCCATTGTTCTAATGACCGCACTTAGCCCAATGCAAGCACCTGAAGTGTCATGCTGGCAAAACCAACATTGGTCTCGCTGGCACAAATGAGAAAAACAATGCTAGCAACAGCATTGCGGACCAAAAGTCATGCGCTGCACTGCACTGCACAGGAAAACCTGTGTTAAGTGGGCACCCTTAGGACTGGGCAAAAGTGCACACTTAACACAGGTGCCCACTTAGCGGAGACTCAGCCTGCTGGGCCACATAGTAAAATACAATGTACAAGTACGTGTATATGTACATATTTTTTATGAGGTTAAGAGGTGGAGGGGATCAAAACTTAAAAATGTCTGTTTTTTCTATGCCATAATTTAAAAGGCCATATTTGCTAAATATTAAAGATAGAACCATGAATATTTCAGGAATAATGTAACTTTTACTGCTGATGGAGCTGTGTAAATAAAAATGACCAGGTTTACATACATTTTCTTTTATCAAGGTATGAAAATAGCAATTTCCTGTTTTTTAAACATTTGCGAGTGAAGCATATCAGCCCTGCTATGTCAGCTCACCACTCTGTATAATCAGTTATTTTACTCTGTCTTTGTGTGGTTTTCCTTGTTTCAACCAGGATTTGGTTCATTTATGAGTCAAATTGAAATGATTCCTAATGCATTTTAGAGTCATTACAGGTCTCTACAGATGTGTTAGTAACATGTACAGTGTACATGTATGTCTTTGTAATTAGCAGTCTTCACAATGTACATGTATTTGTAGGCACTTTCAGAAGCATATCAGCCCTGCTCTATCACCTCACCACTTTATATAATCAGTTATTTCATTCGGTCTTTGTGTGGTTTTCCTTGTTACAGCCAGGATTTTGTTCACTGTTGCCTCAAATTTGAGTGATTCCTCATATAACATAATGATAAGAAAACACAGTAGCACATGCTCAGTGCCTTTGCATCCTCCTGTTGGTAAGAAAAACGGCAGTTTGGCATATTATTGGGAGATATTTGAAGGGTAAATGAAAGGAAAAAGACAAATGACGGTGCCCACTTAAACAAATAACGGTATACAAAATGCCCTTTAAGGGTGCCCACTGCCCACATAAGACAGGTGCCCACTTAGCAGAGGGTCCATTAACATGGGATCTAATGTGGGAAAAACCAGGACTGGGCAAAAGTACCCACTAAACACAGGTACCCACTTAGCGGAGGTGCCCATTCAGGATAAGGTTTTACTGTATATCAATTACATCCACAAAATCCAGTAAGTTTATCAATTACATCCACTAAATTGAGTCAAGATACCAATGCTGTCCACAAAATCGTGTTAGCCTACCAATTTTGTCCACAAAATCCTATAAGTCTGCCGATTTTGACCACGAAATTTAATCAACTTAGGATTCTGTAGAAAATCCATATTGATTCTGTCAACAACTTGTCAATCAGTTTTGTCCACGAAATCCTAATATACAATTCACAGAATTGAACAAATTTTCATGAAATTGTAACCCTTATGCGAATCTGTGGGCTAAAGTGGGGAAGAAATTCATGAAATTTTTCTTAATGTTGTCCACTAAATGGAATCAGGTTTTCACTTTTGTGTGTAAGTTTGTAATTTCGTCTACAAAATCGAGTAATCATTCAATTTTGTTGAAATTATTATTTGCACAAATTTTAAATCATCTTATCAATTTTGTAGACAGAAACAGTATTCAGTTCACAAAATCCTATAAGATTTACCCAGTTTTGTGCTCAAAATTGGAAGAAATGAGAGACAGAATTATACTTAATGGATTGTGTGCACAGAATCGCAGATGAAATTACGAAATCATATAAAGCCCAAGAATCATTATCATGGTCATTTTCGAGAGTTCAGAGAATGACTTGTAGTGGGCATCAGTCTCCACGTCTCACAATAAGTCGCGTGCCATCATGATACTTCAACAAGCTGTGGATTGACTGTGTGACAGGAGACTGTCAGTCTTACATTGCAGACTGGCCAATATTAAATCAAATTTTCTGCCTGTTGGTTGTTCCTTTCCTCTATTTTTTATTTTTACTCTGATAGTAGTTTTCTGTAGTATTTTTTTTTTATTAGGCCTATTATCCTTTTTATTGTTTTTTTTAGCATGCCAAACAGTCAAAATTAAAACACTGATGCATGTGCGAGATTTGTTAGTTTCTGATAACGTTGTCAAGGGTTTCTGATGGTACGAAATTCTAAGCTGTTACACTGGGCATATGCATGCTAGGGTTCAAAACGTCACATTATAGCAATTTGAGGACTAAATCGATGTTTTTAATTCCGTGTATTTTAGAATTTTGGGGACAAAACTGAGGTAGTTTTTGTGATTTCTCATATGAAACTGAGAAATTTAACGATTCTGTTGGCTGAATTGTATCATCTTTAGATTTCTGTGAACAAAACTGTTATACTCTTACATTTGTGTGCACGAAATTGAGTAAGCTACAGATTTTGTGAAATGTGCTTCCAATTTTGTGCACAAAATTGGATGACATGTGGATTAAGTGACATGTTTTTCAAATTTTGTGCACAACATTTGATCAAAAAGTGGATTGTGTGCGCAAAATTAGAAAGCTTTTAAGACTTTCTGCATGAAATTCAAAACCTTACCCAGTTCTGTGGATGAAATTGGTAAATTTAAGGGTTCTGTGGACAGAATTAATAAACCTGACGATGTTGTGGACGAAATTGATATAATTCACAATTCTGTACATCCCAGTTTTTAATTTTGTGGAAGTAATTGATAAACGCTTACACTTTTGTGCACAAAATTCATAACATTAATATACGATTTTGTGTATAAAATTGATAAACTATTACAATTCCGTGCACAGAATTCAACAAGCTTGTTGGATTTTGTGAAATACTTCGTATTTCAGTTTTGTGATTTTTTTCTTCCAGTTTAGTCCACAAAATCGTAAGAGTATTTTAATTTCATGGTAGGACTTCGATTTTATAATTTGCTCTTACAATTTTGTGAATCATGTTGTGATTCCATCCCAGAAAACAATAAGTACTAAGATTTCTTGCATGAAATCCATGATGTTACACTTGGCAGCCCATAGATAAGACTGCTGGAGTCTGTGCCCTTTTGATTCCAAAAAGTTGTTAAATTTGGAAACTTACCATAAGCCTTGAACTTCTTTTTGACAAGTGACATCACCCATCATAAGCCTTTGAAATTTTACATATTGATGAACAGGAAACAAAGTGTATAATATAGGCCTAAATAGATTAGGTCAAGATCAACTGGATTCTCAGCTGTGAGCTGTGTACAGAGGCTGGATAGGTATGTGTATTTCCATTAGTTTCCATTGTAATTTGCACCTACAGTGTATATAAGTTACAACTTGAAAACCACTCTACCCAGAAACACCAAATTTCTTGTGGTAAATGGCTGTACATAGCTAAATGCTCAATGTAAATTTGATGACCTTTGTTGCAAAAACTGCTCTACACAACTTAAAGATAGAATCTTATGGGAATATACACCTCTAGCCCACTAGAATTTTGTGTATTGGCTTGTGCATTCAGCCAAATACACATAAAATTGCTAACTGCAACCTTTCCTATTGCCAAATAGCGTTGTTTGTTTAAAATTCTCCCTGTTTCGAGCATTTTTTATCAGTCCAGACATTGACTTGGAGTATGTGATTTCATGCAAGTTACGTCATCTGCCAAAATGACCCGAATCGAATCACACAAGAAATGCTTCTCTTTTGTAAAATTCCTGGCATACCAGACTGTGATCTGATCATGTATGTGCAACTTGAATTGTTTCTTACTGAGGTGAAGTTATTCCCAATTATTAGATACTTTATGCATAAATGAACATGTATTATAGCATTCATCACCTCAGCCTGGGCAGTGTCACTGGTATGCCCTCAGTTACACTAGCCAGCAATCTAACCTCTGACTGACAAGTCACATCACCAGCAATAGCCTAATCAATATATATCACTTAGTGTTGTGCTGTTTTCTCTATTTTTATTTGGTTGCCGAGGGCCTTCAGCCAATTAGAGAACAGGATTATAGGATGTTGTGGGATGACTACGGCCTCAAATTTCAACAACACAGTTGAACAGTGTACATGTATGCCTGCCTGTAGCTTTCATAGGTGAGGAAAGACTGTCACAATTGGTAAAATTGTAGTTAGATTACCTCCCAACATAACAGAAAAGACTTAAATACTCATCAAGGAGAGCAATCCTTGATCCAAGGATGACCCTGCATCGACTCCTGGATGAGCAGTCAATTTTGTAATAAATTATCGTTCGTACGTTAATGATGGTTAGTGCCTTACCTGTCCAGAGCCCCTCGGTCTGCCTCTGCCCCGACCTCTCCCTCTGCCTCTCCCTGTGCCACGACTGGGTGAAGGGGCTTCATCAGGATCCCAATCACTGCCAGAATCATCTTCCTTTTTCTGTGATTCTTCATGAACTTCATCATCTCCAGATTCTTCTGATGATACTGCAAGTTGACAGTCGACAGTTAGTACTCTAACAACACTGCATGCATGTGATGTAAAAAGTTTCATACAGTGTCCTTTACTGAAATTGACCTGTGTTTTGACATAGACTGTAAATTCCAGCTTCTGAAAAAGAACTGTGACAGTCCTTTGCTCAGCTGACAGCTGGGTGTGGTGAAGCTTCATGAACTAAGTTGAAAGACAAAAAAAGCTGTATAGCCAAAACATGAATGAGTATAGCTTAGAAATGTATAGTACACAGATACATCATTGTGATCATGATGCTTTACATTCTTTCATAACCTTCTCTTGTTACATCACACAACTTGGATCCCAAAGTGAGCATCTCTGCAAAATTTAAAGTAAATGACGAAGTGTTTTCTCAGATTCACTAGAATTTTGCCCAAACATGAAATAAAATATGCATAAAAAGCCAGAATCATTGAAACCTGATAAACATGTATCGAACAATGTTGGCAGGGGACCACCCGAAATATATCCACAAGTCTGAAGTCACTAATTGGCAGTTTTTTCAAAGCGGTCACAGATGAGAATTGTTTATTACATATGTTCTTATTTGGATGTTTAAACTTATCTAGCATATGGAACCACTTTTTTTTTATTTCAAAAAAAATCTTAAAATGATTGTGATAGCCCAATGTGGAACAAACTAAACAGACTCAATCCAAGTTATCCCTCTTAGCAGACAACCTGCTGAGCAGTTTTTGGGATGAAATCATAATGCCCCCCCCCCCCCCAAAAGTGACCAACTGTTAAACAATTAAGGTTTGTGGGTCCCAGAGTGTATCCTGACATGAATTTAAACCATGTGTAAGTGTTTTGGAGAAGATTTGTGAAGATTTTGCCAAAAAAATCAACAAGAATTGTTCTGAGAATTCTGAAAATCACAGAAACATGACAAATTAATCAATCTTGGTAGAACTCTACCCAAATTAAAGTACATCCCAACAATATGCGACTAGTTGCTCCATGGATGATGAAAAGATCATAAGCTCAACTGACTCACAAGTCAACTGAGGTACAAATTACTTCTTAAACATGATATTGTAAAATTTATATTAAAATTTTAGCTGCTTTAATAATCATATATAGTCAGTGACTGGAATGGAAAAGGAGAGTACAGAGTTGGAACAACAGATTCCTAGCATTGTTTAACATCGTCCATGTTTCCACAGAGAACTGCTTCTGTACAGTTGATAATAGTGGAATTCATTTTGAAAAATCATCCATCAAAAAATAGATGTATGATAGTGGACACCCAAGATAAGTGGGCAGGTAATTTATTGAGGCCAGGAAGGCCACACAATATGAATTTGGAGTTTCTCAAGAACTTATGAAAAAATAGAATTGGGCAAACATTTTTTTTGATTTACAATTTACCCAGTCCTTCATAGAATATATGTGAAAGACAGCAAAATTATACCCAAGTAGCCTCCAATTTACCATTCTTTCCTTTTTGACAGTGGAGATACAGACAGAGAGACGGACCAACAAAGAGGGAGGGAGAAAAAGAAATAACACTTGTAACATGTGTTCTAGTGGTTATATACACTGTAGTGTATTATGCATGTAATTGTGAGCATAGAGAATTAAATTCCACC
The DNA here is from genome assembly GCA_964020975.1 of Hermodice carunculata. Classification (NCBI taxonomy): domain Eukaryota; kingdom Metazoa; phylum Annelida; class Polychaeta; order Eunicida; family Amphinomidae; genus Hermodice; species Hermodice carunculata. The sequence continues at coordinate 64,639,762 of OZ026615.1, read as the reverse complement.
TCAGCTTGTCATATCATTTCACTTTCTTTGTCCACCTAACAAATCTACTTCAGACATGCAATATACAGCAAGCTCTCATCATCGGTAGAATACATAGTGTGATCCCAGCATGTGTACAAGTACATGGACATTCCAGTTCACATTTTTTACTTCCTCAGCTAATTTGACAGGGTGAGTAGAGACACTGTGCAGATTGTTTGACCTTGTTAGTCTCACCAGGCAATGACAGGGATTCCAAAAAGCTCCTATATTTATAGTGCAAAATGAAAGTCATGTTGCTGTACTGTGCACATGATTGTGTGCACACAGGCACCATGCACTGGGGGCCTAGTTTCAATATGACGAGTTTTCCACACATCTAGAAAGTTTATTTTCATGTCAGGAGAGTAAACCTACCTCAAAAAAGGGGAAATATATTTTTTTTCCACTTACACTGTTCCACTACTAAATTGAAAAAAAAAAGGAGGAAACATTTACCTTTTCCAAACATTTTGCTCCATAGGGGCACCTCTACTTTTTGGATAATTTATGGTTTTCATATCAAATGCCATGTTTCAATTCTGGCAGGTAGAACATTGTTTGTATAGTGTAGTTGCTGCACCTCTGAGTCTAAGTGATGTATTTTTTTGGAAAATCATCACTGAATCATGATTCTAAGACCCTTTGATTTAATATGTACTCCCTTCTTCCATTGTATATACACAGATTTGCTTTGGGCATTGCCAAGCAGTTGTAAAAGTATAATCTTTTTACATTTCCTCACAGTCTAAGTGATGTATTTTTTTGGAAAATCATCACTGAATCATGATTCTAAGACCCTTTGATTTAATATGTACTCCCTTCTTCCATTGTATATACACAGGTTTGCTTTGGGCATTGCCAAGCAGTTGTAAAAGTATAATCTTTTTACATTTCCTCACAGTCACTACACTGATATTAAGGATGTGATGCCAAGCATACCATATTTAGGTGGTTCTTTTCTAGGTCTGCTTGGCCCAAGCTTCTTTGGAGTTTTGTCAACTCTATCCTCATCTTCTACCAGTGATCTCCTTTGTTCTTTCTTTGTGGCAGATTTTTGCCGTTCTGCATCTACACGTATTTCATCAAGGGCTGCTGACTTACTGGGCCTATTCTTTCCCCGTCCTCTTCCCCGACCTGTCCCTCTTGGCCTTTCATGTCCCTTATATTTCTGTGGTGGGATTTCTTCGTAAGGTATTGCTGCTTTACGAGGTCTCCCTCGCCCTCTATTCTGTGTCCTTTTGGGAGACTTTTGGCTTTCTTCTTCATAATACACTGCTTCCTTCCGTGGTCTCCCACGCCCTCTACTTTTAGGTGATTTCTGTTCCATGTGAACTTCAGGTACACCCTCCTTACGAGGTCTCCCTCTTCCCTTCTTTTCAGCTTTTTCCTCTGTTTTCTCCTCTTTGTCAGATACTTCTAAAGCTGTCGACAAAAAACAAAAACAGCTGTGTGTAAGGGAACATGTAGAAGTACATGTACATGTCCTTGAGTTAATTGAATGTTCATGTTGCCTTTGCTGAATTCAAATCATGCCCCACATGTTACTCTATATACATATATATGTATGCACTGAATGATTCATACACAAGTAAATCTTAAGTGACAAGTAGACATTCACTTGTTAGTAGATTCAACAAAGTTGGACTCATTCAAAATTCTCAAAAGAGGAGTCATTCAACCAGACTTCTGCATAACTTCACTGATTGTCAGTATATAATTTCTTTTTTCACTTGCATGAGCACCTGTGGTACCACTTCATCAGCATATGATCGTGTAACATTATAATCACACCAACACTATCTGTGTCCTTTTACAGTTAAAAGACCTTTTCATGACTTAATTTTACATGTTAATTTTCATTATCATTTTTTTAACACAGCAAAAGGGTAAATTGTAATTACAGGCCCAAAATTCTCGGTCTTCATCCGAGTCACTCTCATATGTGTATCGTCTCCTGCCCCACTGCATACTGGAACTGGACTTCCTTCTTCTGCCTGGGGTACCTCGCCCTCGACCCTGAAAAGACAGACAAACATCATTTCTGTTATATATACAACACTGTTTTTCTCAATTACACATATGATAGAAAAGACCTGGTTACAATTGCACAGCTCTTTTGTCAGGAGCTATCTTTTAATATTTTATTCTATTCACCTTGATATCTGCAATGTTAATTTAAGGCCCTCCACATTTAGCAACCTCAAGTTGTGATTCAGCTGATTATATTACATTGTATAATCCATATGTACTATTTGCAGTGCATTTTAATACCACGAAAGCCGCCTTACAGTAAAAATTAAACTTCCAGTTTGAACATAGTTCACTAATTTCAATACTAACTCTTTTGCTCTTGCCTCTTTTCGGACTGTAGCCAGGCTCCCAGTCACTCCCGGAGTCTTCTTCATCTCTCTTCATTCTCCTCAAACGTGCTCCATAGTCATCATCTAAGTATTCATCTTCAACTGTATCAATAAAAAAAGATTCTGTCTATAAGTACATAAACTTCATGTTCAGTAGCAAAGACATAAACTTGGACCATCAAGTAAGTCTTGAAAATGTACCTATGATCTGAAATGATGGGTGACCTTCAAAAAGTTCTTTAGTCTTTCTGTTGGTACTGGCCAAAAGCTGACTGTTTGCCTCACTGCATTATGACAATTTCAACATTTATATATTTTAAACACAATTTGAGTCACAACAACCTGTTGACGTATCTTACAGACATGTATGACTTGCTTTAATATGTAGTGAACTATAAAGGTGTGATTTGCCAATTGGCAGTGAACAAAGCTGTGTGGAACAACATATCTAGGGCTTAAAAGTAGCACCAGCCACTAGCCATATACCGGTACTGTTCAATTGTGTGGCTGGCTGGTGAATGCTGCTGCTTTGCTATAGCTAGTGACCATAATAAGGATTCTTACTACAAAACTGGCTGAATTGTCACATTTCAGTTATTTCAGCTAGTGAGTAAAAATCTGAATTTCAAGACCTGACATATTAATGATCATCAAGAATAAGTTCCAGCTTCAGTTGCCCATTCTCACATAAATACATAGTGTTGTAATCACCTATAACCAATAATAACTGGCACTGAGTTGCATTTTAGCTGGCTGTAATTCAGAATTTAAATTAGGTCTACATGTACATGTATTTGCATTTGGGAGCAGAGCTCCTTAAATGAAAAATTTTGTATTCATTTAATTTTGGCCAGTCTCGAAACTGACCATAGTTGGAAGTAGGCTAACTGTGCAGGGAGGGTACCAATTGGGGTTCCACTGTATTTATTTATTTTTTTTCAAAATGACAAAGAACTGCAGTCAAATTATATGCAGGTTAACTACGATGTAAATACATTCAGTATCTGCACTCCTCCAACTTTGTAACAAAATGTCTATATTTTGTTTTAATCCTAAAAGAAATTTCACTATTGGTCCCAATGCTGCACTTCCTAGTTTTTACTTGTACATGTAGGTGTTCCAAACTACAAGTGTGGGTAGTGCTCTACTTCTGCTTACATTTTCAGATGAGTACCTTTGCAACTCATTTCAAGTTTTGGGTTGTGAGACACCTTACATATCTTAATCTGAAGTCTACCAAAAAGTTCACACTGCTAAGTTTTGCCATGAATAAATGTTGCATCACAAGTGTTGAATGAACTAGGAAGCAAGTAACAACATACTGTGCTGGGGCACCTCCTCATATGTGCCCGGCATCTTGGCAGGTCTGCCCCTTCCTCGTTTTGGAGGAATCACTTCCCCCACATCATCATTTGTTTTCTTTGCAGAAGAGTCATCTATCACCAATTTGCCATCAGATATTGCTGTTTTTGATGACTTTGTTTGGCTCACTTCACCTGTATCAGACTCTTTTCCAGGTCCTCTCTTTTTCGGTGTCTTTATGATAATTGGCTCTTCGGAAGGCTTTTCCTCTTTAGCTGGAGCGTCATTTTGTGCTTTCTGATCCCCTCTCTCCTTAATCTCTTCTGCAACAGGCTTCACTGATAACATTGTTTGCAGATTTTTTGTGACCTCTTTTTCATCAATGTCTTTTGCTACTGGTGACTTCCTGGGATCCCTCTTTTTTGGTATTTTTGCAATAACTGGCTCTCTTTCATCGGACTGTTCTGCACTTGGAGGTGGCTCTGGCCCTCTCTTTTTGGGAGTCTTTATCAGTGTTCCCTCTTCTGTCTTTTCTACCATTTCCTCTTCTTGATCACCCACAACAACCTCTCCTCAAAGTTTTCACCTGGAAAAAAAAAGAAAAAAAAAAAAAAAGATTGTGATTAACAAGATTGTGAAAAGAGAATTTCAACTCAACAACATAAACTGTGAAATAAGACATGTGCAGGAAAGTAGTCAAAAGGTTTTCCTACAGTTCAGATAGTACCCACCCCAACCACGATTACATTGAGAGTCTACAACCAACTTATAACTACTTCTTTCAGCATGCTGAACAAGCACCAAAAACACACTTAATTTAACCATTCTTACTAAAATTTCTCAAAAAGCCTGGATGTCAAAAATTGCCTCATAAAAACCATATGGGAACTGATTAAGCATTTTTTTCTGAGTTGTTTACTGTAAGTATGTCCCTGGGCATGATGTGCCTACAGTGCAGTGAGAAAAGTGCCTAATCACCTGTATCATTCTTGGTGAAGGGGGAATAAAAAGCAGGCTCACATAACAGACATCTGTTCCAATTTTTTTATACATGTTAAAGGAAAAAGTTACATGCTGGTGTGTCATCATGAAACTTTTCCCTTCTAAAAATTTGAGGCTATGTACCATGTTACAAATGCATGACCTAAACTACATCCAGATGGCACCATAGGTTAGCTGTACGAAAATATTACAATATTCACAAGGAAAAACAACCCCAAAAATTATAGACTACAAAAAAATATGTAAAAAACAACTAATTATAAACTATGAGTAAACTACATGTAACTATTGACTAAAAACAAGAAACAAATGGATCTAATGCTCTGCTGACATATAATCTGATAACTTTCACCCAAAATTCATTTTTTCAAATGCATTCCTTCCATGACCTCGAGAAATTAGTCAAGTTCATCCATATGATGCAACATCAAACTTCCACATGAACACACATTTGAGGTACATGTAGTATCATTCCCCTTCTCTTTATCAACATATTGATTTTAATGTCCTTTTCTTATGTGCTTGATTTTGCAGTTCCCATCTCAATATCTAACCAAAAAAATTGAAGTTAATGTCTTTTTAATACATATGATGCTAGTTCCACTTAACACTGCCAGTGGCACCAATATGACTCTACATGACATAGACGTGTGCGTATAATACTCACGTATATTGATACACATGCACAATTAAGAAATGAGGGTCGATTTTGTGTGTGTTATGGCATAATGACGCGCGTGATTGAAGCTGACATCGTGGGCATGGCGCACGCCAGCGCGCCACGCCCGATGCCAGCTTCAATTACCCGCGTCATTATGCCATAACACACACAAAAGCGACCCTCATTGCTTATATTTACATTTCCCTCTTAATTTTCCTGCTCAATTACACAAAATTTAGAAATGTAATACATAAAATTAAGAGAAACGTCCAGAAACTGATTTACCCAACATATTCAAGTGCAGAGTTCCGGAAACCCAACTGGGCGTGGCTTATTGGAATGTGGGCGGGACACTTGTGTTATGGTCCCATAACACACATGGCTACTGTGTTATGGTCTCATAACACACCAGGCTCTCTCCTATACTTGCAATGTTAAAAGTTAGATTGAATGTAAATACGTTCAGATATTAGGAGCATAACAAAAAATCATTTCCTGATATGTATTCCATCAGTGACCTTGGTAAAGTAGTTCAAGGTCATCCATATTATTGATGTGCACACTTGTGGTACATTTGGTATTGCTGGCCTTCTTATTTCTCAAAATGTAGAACTTAGTGCCCTTTACTACAACCTTAATGACCTTGAAAAATAGGTCAAGGTCATTCAAAATTGGATTAAATTTGGCCACTGAACCAACACATATATTTGTTGTAAATTTGGAAGCTGCTTCCCAATTCATAATGAAAATAATGAATATAATGTACTTTTTACACTAGTTTTTCTTACCCCCACTGGTGCCACCATAACTCCACACATCATAAACTTTTGCTGTTTTAATGTTTGTGTAATGGTATATTGATACATGTGCACAAGTTCAGATGTTGTGCCCATAACAAAAAATCATTTCCTGGAATGTATTCCCTTTATGACCTTGAGAAAGTATGTCAAGGTCATCCACATTATTAAATGCAACTTATAACTTCTAAATATGATACACATCTGTGGTACAATTGGTGTCCTTATGATCAGCCTTATTCTGTCTGAACATCATGAATTTAATGCATTTTCAACACCTTTTGGTCCACTTTTTTTGTAGTACTGTAGGTGTCACCAAAATTCAGCACATTTTCATCTTTTTGTCTCATCGACAGCCCCACCAAGTTTTTGGATGATTTTCAAAAAAAAAAAAAACAAGAGGATCATGATTATCATGTGCTCTGCGGACATGCATCTACTTATTTTAACAAAATTACCCAAAAAGTTGGGTGCAAAAATCAATGCAGTGTGACCATTTTAATAACATGTTTAGAGACCTATCAAAGGTACATTTCTACAAAGTGTGAGGAGTGTTCCTGTGTGATATCAAAGCAATTGGGTGAGTGGCTTAAGAGGAGATTTTTTAAGATTTCCCTAAAAAAACAAAAAAATCATAATAAAATTCCAAAAAACGATAGAACATGACCATTCGAACAAATTTGGTAGAGACCCATCCAAGGCATATCCCCACCAAGTTTGAATTTAATCTGGCCAAAATTATGTAAGTTATAATCATTACAAGAAATTCCCATGTTAAACTTTCCTATTAAAACTTTTTCAAAGATTTTTGAAAACAAATCATAAAAAATCCAAAAATCTCAGGAGCATGACCATTTCTACAAACTTAGTAGAGACCCACCCAAGGTATATTGCCATTAAGTTTGAAGTGAATCTGACAAACAGTTTCTTTAGAGAAGTCGAAAGTGTCAATTACCGTAAAAATGCATTAGAATGCCCATTGACTGGCAAAGTAAGCAATAACAAGAGGGCTGTGTGAACAGCCCGTGCCTCAGCTGATCTTGACATTCATCACACTTGCAGCTCTATGAACTTGGGAAAGGATCAAGGACACCATGTTCTGAGTAAGTCTGACCTCTAAAGAAGAACACTTACATGTGCAACATCAAAGTTCAAGTAGTTCTCAAGTTATAATGAAGAGTAAAATTCATGTATGTTGCACTGTGACCCCACAAACGAGGTCCAGGTCATTCATGTACTGTCTCAGCATGACCTTCATACAGAATAATTAACATGTGTAGCTAACTCAAAACAGATCTCAAGTTATCAAGTAAACAGTAAATTTCGTGTCAGTTGTCCTGTGAATTAGCATTAGAATGCCCATTGACTTACATAGTAATCAATAGGAAAGCTGCACCGAACGATAAGTACCCGAATTGAAAATCCTTAAAATCAGGAATCCAAAGCAGTGCCACCTAGTAAACAACTGTTTGACCCTTCCACAACAACATATCCATCACATCTCAGCTTTATCTGAGGGACTGTTCTGACAAGTGAAAAATAGCAAAACCATACAAAAAATTCCTAAAAAAATTGCAGCGCCACATAGTGAACAAATTGGGAACTAGGTGTCCCCGCGAGTGTCTATGTACGATATCAAAGCAATTGGGTACGCAGTTTCGGAGAAGATTTTTTAAGATTTGTCAAAAAAAAAAAAAGCACAAAAAAGTTCATTAAAAATCCAAAAATCACTGGAGCATGAACATTTGAACAAAATTGGTAGAAACCCACCCAAGGTACATTGCCACCAAGTTTGAAGTAAATCTGGACGACGGTTTTGGAGAAGTAGAAAATGTGAATTAGCATTAGAATGCCCATTGACTTCCATAGTAATCAATAGGAAAGCTGCATTCACTGACAAGTACCCGAATTGAAAAAATCGTTAAAAATCAGGAATCCGCAGCATACCCACATAGTGAACAATTTTGTTTGACCCTTCTACAAGGAACATATACACCATTTTTTTGGGGCTTAATCTGAGTGACAGTTCTGGAGAAGAAGTCGAAAATAGCTATAACACACAAAAATTCATAAAAAATTAGAGAAAACTTGCAGCGCCACCTGGTGAACAAATTAAGAACTACGAGTCCCAGGGAGTGATCCTGTGTGATATCAAAGCAATTGGGTGAGCGGTTTCGGAGAAGAAGATTTTTTAAGATTTACCCCAAAAAGAACAAAAAAATTCATTAAAAATCCAAAAATCACTGGACCATGACCATTTGAACAAACTTGGTAGAGACCCACCCAAGGCACATTTCCACCAAGTTGGAAGTGAATCTGGCTGATGGTTTTTGAGAAGAAGTCGAAAATGTGAATTGTGGACGACGGTCGGGCGGACGGACGACGGACGGACGGACGACGGACGGACGGACGACGGGCCCTCAAAAAACCTCAGCTGACTGACAAGTCAGCTGAGGTAAAAAAGGGTGCATTTACCAATAAGTACCAAAATTGAAAAAAAAAAATCGTTAAAAATCAGGAATCCACAGCAGTGCCACCCAGTGACCAACTTTGTTTGACCCTTCAAGAAGGAACATATCCACCAAGTTTTGGCTTAATTTTAGTGACGGTCCTGGAGAAGAAGTCAAAAATGGCAAAAATACACAAAAAATCATAAAAAATTAGAAAAATTTGTAGCACCACTTGGTGAACAAATTCTGAACTAAGAGTCCCCGGAAGTGTCCCTGTGAGATATCAAAGCAACTGGGTAAGCGGTTTCGGAGAATAAGATTTTTTAAGATTTGCCACAAAAAGAACAAAAAATTTATAAAATATCCAAAATGCACTGGAGCGTGACCATTTCAACAGACCTGGTAGAGACACCCCCCCCCCCCTCCAAGATACACTGACACCAAGTTTGATGTCAATCTGGATGATGGTTTCAGAGAAGAAATCAATAATATCATTTAGCATTAGAATGCCCATTGACTTGCATAGTAATCAGTCGGAAAGCTGCATTTACCGACAAGTACCCCAACTGAAAAAAATTGTTAAACATAGTGATCAATAGGAAAGCTACACTGACCGAAAAGTACCCGAATTGAAAAAAATGGTTAAAAATCAGGAATCCACAGGAGTGCCACCTAGTGAACAACATTGTTTAACCCTTCTACAAGGAACATAGCGACCATGTTTCAGCCTAATCTGAGTGACGGTTCTGGAGAAGAAGTCGAAAATAGCAAAAACACACAAAAAATCATTTAAAAAAAAAAATAGAAACAAGAGGGCTGTGTGAACAGCCCGTGCCTCAGCTGATCTTGACATTCATCACACTTGCAGCTCTATGAACTTGGGAAAGGATCAAGGACACCATGTTCTGAGTAAGTCTGACCTCTAAAGAAGAACACTTACATGTGCAACATCAAAGTTCAAGTAGTTCTCAAGTTATAATGAAGAGTAAAATTCATGTATGTTGCACTGTGACCCCACAAACGAGGTCCAGGTCATTCATGTACTGTCTCAGCATGACCTTCATACAGAATAATTAACGTGTGTAGCTAACTCAAAACAGATCTCAAGTTATCAAGTAAACAGTAAATTTCGTGTCAGTTGTCCTGTGAATTAGCATTAGAATGCCCATTGACTTACATAGTAATCAATAGGAAAGCTGCATTGAACGATAAGTACCCGAATTGAAAATCCTTAAAAATCAGGAATCCAAAGCAGTGCCACCTAGTAAACAACTGTTTGACCCTTCCACAACAACATATCCATCACATTTCAGCTTAATCTGAGGGACGGTTCTGAGAACAAGTGCAAAATAGCAAAACAAAACAAAAAATTGCAGCGCCACCTGGTGAACAAATTGGAAACTAGGTGTCCCCGGGAGTGTCTATGTATGATATCAAAGCTATAGACCTGTTCATACCGAGTTGTACCAAACTTTTCCGGACCGTAATTAATTATGCATTTCATTGTTGGCCTGATTGTCCAATCAGCAAGTAGCCGAGTTGGCTGTCATATGTTTACAAGGGATGCCATGGCCAACGCTAGCGATTACAGCATGGACTGTGCTGAACAGTGCAAATCTTTTACCTAAAAACGTCACATCAGCGGTGAAACGTGCATTTATAGTTTGTTAACTGTTGGATTTTTCGTTAAATCGAAGCACATACTTTGTTTTACTTTCTTGTCCTTCCACATGTTGTCCGGCCAGCGTGGTCGAACACAAAATGTAAACAAAGCAGGGTGCTCTTCCCGAAGTGAACCGAATAAACCCAAGTCATATGAACTGGTCTATTGGGTGAGTGGTTTCAGAGGAGAAGAATTTTTAAGGTTTGCCCCCAAAAAGAACAAAAAAAATCATAAAAAAATCCAAAAATCAATAGAGCGTGACCATTTGAAAACACTTGGTAGAGATCCACCCAAGGCACATCCCCACCAAGTTTGAAGTTAATCTGGTCAATATTATCAAAGTTACGACCATTACAAGAAATTCCCATGTTAAACTTTCCTATTCAAATTGTAGAGATTTTTGAAAAAAAAATCATAAAAAAATCCAAAATTCATTGGACATGACCATTGGAACAAACCTGGTAGACACCCACCCAAGGTACATTGCCACCAAGTTTGAAGTAAATCTGGATGACAGTTTTGGAGAAGAAGTCGAAAATGTAAATTAGCATTAGAATGCCCATTGACTTACATGGTAATCAATAGCAAAGGTGCATTTACCCCAAAGGAGCTGAATTGAAAAAATCATTAAAAATCAGGAATCTGCAGCATTCCCACATAGTGAACAACTTTGTTTGACCCTTCTACAAGGAACATATCCACCATGTTTCAGCTTAATCTGAGTGACGGTTCTGGAGAAGAAGTTGAAAATAGCAAAAACACACAAAAATTCGTAAAAAATATAAAAAAAACTGCAGCACCACCTGGTGAACAAATTAAGAACCAGGAGTCCCAGGGAGTGTTTCTGTGTGATATCAAAGCAATTGGGTGAGCAGTTTCGGAGAAGAAGATTTTGTAAGATTCCCCCCCCCCCCCCGAAATGAACAAAAAAATTCATAAAAAATCCAAAAATCACTGGACTGTGACCACTTGAACCACTTTGGTAGAGACCCAACCAAGGCACATGCCCACCAAGTTTGAAGTGGATCTGGCCAACGGTTTTGGAGAAGAAGTCGAAAATGTGAATTGTGGACGACAGACGGACGAAGCACCCTCACAAAAGCTCAGCTGACTGACAAGTCATCTGAGCCCCCCACCCCACCCCCACCCCCACCCAAAAAAAACAAAACAAACAAACAAAAAAAAAAACAGCATTCTCAAAATTTTCCTGTTTTGGCCCCAAAAATTACATATTTACACTATGGGTGACACCACCAATATTTAACTGGACCTAGATTTTCATACACTTAACAAGTCCTAAAAGTTGTATGGGGCTAATATAAAAACTGTTGACTCTATTGCCTTCAAAAGCAACAGTTTACGCACAGACAGACTTGACTTATCACAGTTCTAAGCTCTGCAACCTATGGTCAGCAGAGCTAAAAACCTACTTTACGGCACCATGTCAAATTATATTTACCACACAGGTACATGTAGAACTTAGCTGAAAGACCTAAACAGTTGGAAATAAATTGAACTTGAACTTGTTGCAGTTGAATTATCCTACATTCAGGTTTGCAGTACTCAGACCAGCCTTAAAAATATTTCTGTTTCGTATAACAAGGCCTTGAAAAATTTGATGAGGCAGGGAGGATTTTTTTTTTTTTTTTTAAACGACACATACCTACTACGTATTACTGCAATATGGGCATCATGCCAGTACGGGGACTGATGGACTTAGTATTGATACATGATAAACACGATTCCAGGTTCAAATTTTTTTATTAAATCTGTATTAAAGCAAGAGACTGCCACAGATGAGGTTGTAGCAGGACAATATATGCTTCAGGCTGGTTTGCTGGCGCTGAGACAGAGTAGCCCTTATGTAAATACACCTCGGCTTGGCTTGAATTGGGGTGGGTCTTTTGCTATTTTAAACATGTACATGTACAGGGCTTCAAGAAACAAAGGATTAGCGTAATTATAAAGTTGCCTTTTTAAAATATCACAGAAGAAAAAGAGTAAGATATCAAATACAAATGTGCAGTTTTAATTTTCACTTGACAACAGCAGGGGAGGGCAGGGGTGTATGATGAGGGTTCCAAGAGTAAATATTACAAGTCATGAACACACCTCTTTTGTGTGTATGTGCAGGGACGTGGATTAAGAGTTTTATTGCTCTATAGTCAAGTCAGATTTAATCTCGGGCAATTTAAAATTAATAGGTACTTGCCCAGTCGGGCAACCAAATTTTTTTTTCGCTGGGAACTATTCCTCAATTTTTCATGACACAGTTACAAGTTGCAGTTGTTTGCAAGGCTGGCTACGGGGGGGAGGGGGGTCTAATCACTTAAAAAATCAGAGCTTTCGCAGCACGCGCGTGGGGCGCCGATAGGTGATACGCTAATTTATAAACATTCCAAGTTTAAACAATTAGTTGGTCCGCAGTTGTATTCATCAGAACTTTATCTCTGTCAACATAAGCAGACATTTTCACTGTCGTACACTACATACGATTACTACGTTACGATAGCACAGGTAACAGCAGTAATTATCGTTTGCTGAGCGGGGTCACACTTCTCACCGTCAGTGTGATCTGCCCCAACGATGTCAAAGCAGGGTCAAAATACAATAAAATTTGCATGGCAAATTCATCTGCAAATTAACATCAAATGCCATTTATCGGTGGGTTATAACAGTGTTGGAAACAATAGGTGCCTTGACATGACTTCCAGTCACACGCAAGTGACAGCGCGGAGTGGATCTGCGGTGAACTGACCAAGTCTCACGGACTGATCTGGGACACATTCGTCTATTCCCGCTATCCCCTACCTTTGCATATTTGCCTGTGACTCCAAATAATTGTTGCAATTAACACTGGAATCTTTATTTACGCATGCTGCAATATAAACAAAGCTTCCCGTTTGTGTGTTCCCTCCGTAAATTACGACTGATTCACACATGTTCACTGGGCGGAAGCCATGATGAAAACATTGTAACACGAGCCGTGATTGGCTCATTTTGGCATGTGACTCAATTGACCAATTGGGTGATGTGTTGTGCGTCAGACCACATGGCCAAAGCAGCTGTTTGTGTACAGTTGCAGGAAAGATGTCGACGGTGCGCACACTCGATTTCTGATTTGAAATATTAAAATTTTCGTTTGAATTTGATTTAGGAACACCTTTTATTGCAAGGAACTTGCCAATACGGTATACGCAAATTTACTACGATGTACCGATAGCATTCATGGTGGGTACGCAAACGATATGTGTTTACAGAACTGCAAAACGGGGCGGGCGAGTAGCGTTAAATCAAGCCTGAAAAAAATTTTTTTTTGCACTGTTGAAAAAAGTATTCCAACTGCAACGTTTTGCGCACACCGGGCACGTTATACGAAACAGAAATATTTTTAAGGCTGGCCTCACAGCAAATGAACAGTATGCAAACACATGGTTAAACTCATTTCCTATCACACAAGGAACACGGTTGTAACCCTTCATCAGTGCAAGAAAATTTTCTTCACATGGTAAAGATATAGGATATGAGACCAGCCTAAAATTTACATTGTATTTTACACTGTCCAACATGAAGTACACTTCATCTTATTTGTTTTGTGACCATGGAATGGATGGGTTGTATGATAATTTGATCAACCGCTTAGATGTCTGTTTGAACAAGACAGTTTGTAAAACATAGATGCCCCCCTACTGTCATTATGTTGGCCCTCATTACCCTGTTGATAGTACTAAATAATAGTAAAAATGACAGAAAGGTAATAGCACTCCAAGTACTAAATAACCCCTTTCGCAAATAGCCTTCCACATGTGTATTTGGTGTTAAAGTGATTTCCACCGCACAGGATGCTGGGATGCGAAGAGGCACAACCTGTCAAGTTGCCTATCTAAAACACTGTGTTGAAAGTGTTTCAATAGAGACTGTAGCACAACTGAGACCATACAAACATCACAGAAATATATTGAACTAGAAAAGATTATTTGCTGCACAGCAAATCAGTGTGTGTGTCTCAAAGCTTTCTGATGCATAATAGTCCATAACATACGCGTAGAAGTTGGAATGACATCTCAATCTACAATGTATTATAGCTTTGCGGTTACTCGAGATTTAAAATTTTTAATGGTGCTATTAAGCATAATTTAAATTGCTACAACTTTTGTTTTTAATGCACAATGGTCAACAACCCACTGGCAGAAGTTGGAATGACATCTCTACCTATTATAGTTTTGAAGATATTAAAGATTGAAAATTTTGAATACTACTATTGAGCATAATTTAAATTGCTACAACTTTTGTTTTAGATTCATCACATGCCCAGTGGTCAATAAGCCCCTAGTAGAAGTTGAAATGACATCCTTGTCTATAATAGTTTTGATGGTGTTCAAGATTAAAAATTTCAAATGCTACTAATTAGCATAATTTAAATTGCTACAACTTTTGTTTTAAATCCATTAGATGTGCAATGGTCAATAACCCCCTAGTAGGGGTTGGAATGATACCTCTGTCTATTATACTTTTGAAGATATTCAAGATTGAAAATTTCAAATGCCCCTAATTTGCATAATTTTAAATATCTTCATTCCTCTGCATAAAAAGACCAGACTCCTTGTATGGAGGTATAATCATGCCCAGATTGGAGTTTCTATGTATATTAGTAGGGAAAAGTGCCAGACAAATTCACTGGTAAAGAAGCAAGAAACAAAGACCTAGAAAAGAAGATATGCTTCACACAAATCTGTCTGGGTGCCTTCAAAATGAGAACATTTTGAAATGCTACACTTTGCCATTGTTCAACATAATCTAAATTTTGTGTTTTGGCCTAATTTTTATAAAGTAAAATGCTACAACTTTCGTCCTTGGTTCATTCGATGTGGCCATGTCACAGACTTATAAAATGAAGTTTGAATGAAACTAGTATCTATAATAGTTTTAAAGCTATTCAACATTTTAATTTTGTTTATTTGCCTAACTTGCATAAATTGAAAGCCTACAACTTTGGTTTATGGTTCATTGGATGGGGCTTTGCCACAAACCCATAAATTGAAGTAGGAATGGCACTTCTAGCTATACAATAGTTTTGAAGCTATTCAAGCTTTACATTTTGCATGTTCATCTAATTTGCATAAATTAAAATCCTACAACTTTGGTTCATGATTCATTGGATGTGGCTTTGCCACAAACCTCTAAACAAGTTGGAATGGCATGTCTATGTGTAATAGTTTTGGAGACATTCAACTTTGAAGATTTTCAAGGCCCCTTATGTGATGGCAAGCTGGACTCATTTTAAAGACGTTCAGTACACTGGTCAAAAGAATTTAGAAATCTCTGGTTTTTGGTGTGAACCAAGATATTGGCATTTGAAACAAAATGCAAGCATTGGCATGTCATGGTGCTACTTTTGTCCCTAGGTGGCACTACATTAAGGACTACAGAAATTTGATAGCAAACATTATTTATGTGGTTAAAAGCAAAAAAAATAAATAAAGGATGCAAAAATATGCATAAAATAACTCAATACGAATGTATGCAATGCATATCAAGCCTTTTAATAACAAATATGTAGACAAAACATGCTGGAATGTGACTTTAAATTCATCTCGTCTTGCAAAAATGTATAAGTGCTCACATTATTTTTTAAGTTTGAAATAGAAAAAATATTTGCAAATCCCTGAAAAATTGTAGGGGGTTTCCAAAATATGCACTGATCTCATTGATTAACAAAAAAAGATATCATACGGTGCTATTTTTTCCGCAATTGTACAAAGAATTCATGCATGTTGACTTAATTTGTTCTAAGTTCATGGGTACAAGGTATCCATTCATTGTCTGACTTCGATATCATATCAATATACATGTATGTAGGTTAAATAAACGGCAGTACGTCGTTAATTTTATATTCCAGTCATAATATATACTTTCATAGTTATACTGAGAAGAGGCAAACATTTTAAGAGTCTCTCCATAGTGCAATACAGCAATGTGGAAAAAGAGGTAAAAATAAGAATATCAAAATAATAGTTGCCTTAATACATTGTCGAACAGACGCAGCACATTATCAAATATGCCTGTGCCACCTTTTGACGCTGGGGTATTACTGTGGTCCCCCCCCCCCTCCTGTTGGGACAGCGTTTATCGTACCACATTCACAAGAAATGTAAAGTACACTGGCCAAGCCATATCGTTTTTCTGATTCTGTATTTTTTGGGGGGACAATGTTGTTTTTTTTTTACATTCCTCACATACAAGATTATCGGCTAGTACACTTAGTTCCACTATTCTAGGACCTCCGTCCCAGTTATAACTGTCAGTGTTTACATGTGCATGTGGCTTTTGGGGGGTGGGCGTGGCACTTTCAACAGTGGCTTGGTCAGTGTTTGCTGATTGTGTACATGCGTTTTGGTCTACCACTCCCGTGTTTTGACGTATTCTGCCTTGTTTTAAAGCATTTAGTCCTTTGTTTTGGCATTTGTTAACAAACCGCCCATTCTTTTTCCTTTTCACTCTCCGTAAACAATCCATATTTCTCAAACGGAACTGTGCAAAATAGGAAAAGCGAACAGCAGCTAGTGCAGGTATCGACAAATACCAGCTCTAACTGTATATAGGCATTGGACCATAACTGGCTGCGCATATCGCGGTGTAC
This sequence comes from Hermodice carunculata, assembly GCA_964020975.1. NCBI lineage: Eukaryota > Metazoa > Annelida > Polychaeta > Eunicida > Amphinomidae > Hermodice > Hermodice carunculata. The sequence goes on along the minus strand of OZ026615.1, from coordinate 64,622,866 downwards.
TGAACGTCTTTAAGTCGTGTGGAAGTGACTGAATTGCTTGACCATCTGTGTACTGCTTGATGTCTTTATATTAACTCGGCATCGACACACGCTTGCTGGTAATAAGAACTGTTCTCTTTCTCCTCGCGTAGCATAAAGTCTATATTACTTTTTTTTCTTTTTTCTTTCTTTGTTTATCACGATCTAGATTATACTATGTAAACCTATGATACAATAAGTGTACTACGTGTACGAAAGAAAGATATTATATATTAGCATAATTTGAAAATGAGATGCACAATTTCACTGGTCAGGTCAGTCACCACAGCAAGTGTGGTGGTTTTCAGAAAAATAGTGCTTGAGAAAATCTCTGGACCAACTTGGTCGTAAGGAAAAAAGAAAGATGGAATGAAGGAAAGAAGGAAGGAAGAGAGAGAGACAGAAAGAAAATTTCAGTGTTTACTTATCCTGTGAAACTTCTCCACAGTGGGCACCCTTGGGACCAGAGAAAGGTGCACCCTCCTCAGAGGGTCAGCCCTTCTGAGCAGTATGGATGAGTATGTGTGCATGTACATGTACATTATTCATACATGCACATATACATGTACAGTGTATACATTTATAATATAAGGGGATGTGTATACATGCAATACAAAACTGTCTTTCTCCTTTACTACATAAACAAATTTTAACAAAAGCTATCAAGAAACTATATATGAGTACCTGTGAACCGAGACAAGCACTATACTGTCTCAGTATTCGCTATGAAGATTAGGCTTCATCTCACTGGTTACAAGAAAACAAAGACAGGAAAGTGTCCACTGAGATGACACAAATACACACACTGTTTCAAAATTCACTAAGTTGTGAAAACAGTCATTGAGGATTGGAAGACCATACTTACACTCAGGCTTGTTCTGCCTAGAAGTCCAGAGCCTGTGTTCCCTTGAGACTGATAAGCTTAGCAGATTGACATTATCTCAGGCAAAAACAGACCAGCTAGGACACCAGTCTCAGTCATGGTGCACTGACAGCTCTGTGCAGCACTAGTGGGACCTATAGGCTGCCTGGTACATATGGCAACATGGAGCAGATCTGTTCTTGCATGAACAGAAAAAGATTCTCTGTATTTTATTGAGAGCCTCATTACGCAGTTGTTCAGAGCCCCCCGCCCCCCCCTTTTGCTACAAGACCCAAACCATACACCTAGCATGCATGGATAGAAGGCTGCCTATGAGACAAGCTCAAGCTAATTAATTATGGATGCAAAATGATTGCCTAGCACCATAGAGGTCAAGCAATAGGTCATACAACAAGTTCTTGAAAGCCTGCATGTGGATTGTGAAGAAATTTTGTGAATTTAGCATACATTAAAATTCCGCAAGTTTTGTTTGTATGCTATCAGATTTGCCAGTTGTCTCAAACCTATCTGTGTAAGTTGAACTTTATGTCTATCTATAATATTTTTGAAGATATAGAGCTTTTAAAACTTTAATTGCCCCTCATTGGCATAATTTTAATCTCATCATGACTATTCCAAACCTGGTGCACAATTTCATTGGTAGGTCAGTCACCATGGCAAGTTTGGTGCTTTTGGAAATAATAGTGTCTGAGAAAAACTCCAGACAAATTTGGGTGCCATGGAAAGAAATGAAGAATGCGAGGAAAAACAATATGTCTGGGTTGGCACCCAGACATAACTCTACCTAGTTCTTATCATGCTGATAGAAGGCTACATTCTTGTAATATGAAAGCCTGAGGTCAAAAACATCTATAGTTGGCATGCTGAAACCAAGTTCACAAATTGGACCCTAGGTGGTCACTTTGGAAATTTGGTCAAGGTCATCCATCTTCTATTAAAAATAAGCAAGCCTAGTCATGATAATTCAGGACTACAGTGGTACCTGCTATTTAAGACCACCCTTAATGCCAGACAAAAGTGGTCCCATCTGACAGGTGATTTTTCACTGCAGGTAAGCTAGCAAAGAAATTCAAGACCAATGTCTTGAAATGGTGGTCTTAAAAACTGGTGTGGTCTTTCACGAGAGGTGGTCTTTACAGCAGGTACCACTGTATTATCATGTACAATATTGAAGTTATAATTTAAATTCTGAGTTACAATGCAGAAACCAAGTTTACAATGGTGGCCTTGTGACCTTTCAATTTATGTCAAGGTTACCCACCTTTGAACCTGACCTAACCCTGGCTAAGGACCATACACCTGTGCAATATACAGTTCCTATCATAAAAACTTTCCTAGTCATTGTGCAGAAACCAAAACTTACAATAGTAGCTCTGTAATCTTGGGAAATAGGTTCAAGGTCAACCACCTTCCTACTTCACCTAGCCTAGGCACTATGAAAGTCCTATTTCAAACACTTCTTGAGTTATGTTGCAGAAACCACAGTCTCTCTACCAACATGAGCAAAGCTATATGCCCCGCTTTTTCTTCGAGGGGTGGGATGGGGGGATGAAAAAAGTTTACAGCGAGTCTTGAAACTAGGATATTTCCATGACCATGTGACATGTAATTGCTTTTGTGTAAGTCTAACGTCACAAAAAAAAAAAAAGAGAGATAGGCATGCATAATTCACCGCAAATTTCTCTCCTATGTTGAGTGTGACTATGAGCTGCCAGGTGCCAGTGTCCCACAGCATGGAAGCCAGGACAGGTCCCATGCTGGCGTGGGCAAAACAACCCCAGCGTGGGACAACTTTTGCGTGCCGAGCTTCCTTTTCAAATATATTCTCGGATTCAGCTGTTACATCACAGCTGAAACAGAACTACGTGAACAATTATCTTGCTCCTCACCTACTTGCATGCTAAAATGGCCAGCTTTAGAAATTACATCTCAAATTTCACAGAATGGAGTGCCCTTTGATGAGAATTTCATGCGCCATGTTTACGGACATGGGCAAATTATTATAAATCATCCGCTCAGTTTCATAAAACTCTTTCAACAAGAGAATCATGATGATCCTGTGCTCAGCTGACATGCATCTGCTTATTTTTAAAAATTACCCCAAAATTTATGCAAAAATCAATGCAGTGTGAGCATTTGAATAACATATGTAGTGACCTATCAACAGTACAATTCTACAAAGTGTGACATAAATATGACGAAAAATATCTAAGCTGTTTTCCTTACAAGAAATCGCCATGTTTAAGTTTCGTATAAATTTGTTTTATTTTGTACTTTTTCAAAAAATAAAATAAGAAAATATGAACCGAGTCAACCTTCTGAGCGACTTTGTTTGACCCTTCTACAAGGAACATATCCACCAAGTAAGAGCTTAATCCGAGTGACGGTTCTGGAAAAGAAGTCGAAAATAGCAAAAACATACAAAAAAGTCATAAAAAATCGGAAAAAAATTGCAGCACCACCTGGTGAACAAATTCTGAACTAAGATTCACCGGGAGTGTCCCTGTGAGATATCAAAGCAACTGGGTAAGCGGTTTCGGAGAAGTTATTTTAAGATTTGCCCCAAAAAAGACCAAAAAATGGAGCATGACCATTTGAACAAACTTGGTAGAGACCCATCCAGGCATATACCCACCAAGTTTGAAATCAATCTGGATGACGGTTTTGGAGAAGTCAAAAATGTGAATTAGCATTAGAATGTCCTTTGACTTCCATAGTAATCAACAGGAAAGCTGCATTGACTGACAAACGCCTAAATTGAAAAAATCGTTAAAAATCAGGACTCCACAGCAGTGCCACCTAGTGAACAACTCTGTTTGACCCTTCTACAAGGAACATATCCACCACCTTTCAGCTTAATCTGAGTGACGGTTCTGGAGAAGAAGTCGAAAATAGCAAAAACACACAAAAAAATCATAAAAATATAGGAAAAAATCGCAGCGCCACCTGGTGAACAAATTAAGAACTAGGAGTCCCAGGGAGCATCCCTGTGGGATATCAAAGCAATTGGGTGGGCGGTTTGGGAGAAGATTTTTTAAGATTTGCCTCATAAAAGAACAAAAAAATTCATGAAAAATTCAAAAATCACTGGAGCATGACAATTCGAAAAAACTTGGTAGAGATACACCCAATGCACATCCCCACCAAGTTTGAAGTAAATCTGGCCAAAATTATTTAAGTTATAACCATTACAAGAAATTCCCATGTTAAACTTTCGTATTAAAACTTTTGTGAAGATTTTTGGGTAAAAATCATAGAAAAATCCAAAATTCATTGGAACATGACCATTGGAACAAACTTGGTAGACACTCACCCAAGGTATATCCCCATTAAGTTTGAAGTAAATCTGGAAGATGGCTTTGGCGAAGCAGTTGAAAATGTAAATTAGCATTAGAATGCCCATTGACTTGCATGGTAATCAATATAAAAGGTGCATTTACCGAAAAGGAGCCGAATTGAAACTAGATATATACTGAACCAAACAAATAACGCAACTTTTTCATTTGGGTTTATTTTCACATTGGAACTGTATTTAAAGTTCAGAAATATACGAACCATTGTTAAATCAGTCTAAAATAATGCACCAAGTAGTGTGACCTCAAGGTCGAGTACCCTGACCTTGCCATGAGGTCATTGTCATGAATCAAGAGTGACTACAGCAGGCTATTTTACGCAAGTCTCTGACACCTGAAATTAAGGTTGCCAAGTCTTTGATTCTGGGACAGGAAAAGGCCACATTGAAATCAGCCCAAGCGTAACTGTGTGCGAGGATATGAGGCTTTCAAAGTTTGGTGGTTGTGCTGAATCAAGGACAACTGCAGGATTCAGTGTTACCCCATAGCTAAAACATTCGCACCTTTACTGGTTGGGTGTAGCCCCTCACGGACAATAAGAGGGCAGCATGGGATTCATTTGGCACAGTATTCCAAGAACTATGGGTCGATTATCAACAGCAGATCGGGAGAGAGGAATTGGCATGCTACAGGCTGGTTTATCTGCAGCAGAGGTGGCAAGAAGACTGCACGTCCACAAATCCACTATATCCAGACTTGCTACAAGATTCCAGGAGACTGGGGCCACAGCTGATAGACAGCGTCCTGGGAGACCAAGAGAAACCACACCTGCACAAGACAGACACATCAGGGTGTCACATCTGCAGAACAGAACTCGACCAGCCACTAGAACTGCACAACAGACACCTGGCAGAACCAATAACAGAATATCTGCCCAGACAGTTCGTAATAGACTACAAGAACACCATCTAAACGCCAGGCGTCCTTACAGGGGTCAAATTTTGACACAGGCAAGAAGGCAAGCCCGACAACAATGGGCTACTGCCCATACTCGCTGGACCCATCAACAGTGGAGGGATGTGCTATTCACAGATGAATCCCGCTTCACCCTGTATCATGCAGATGGTAGGACACGTGTTTGGCGACGAAGGGGAGAACGCTACTCAGATGCCTGTGTGCTGGAAACAGATCGATTTGGAGGTGCATCAGTGATGGTGTGGGGTGGAATTTCATTCACAGCCAAAACCCAGCTTATCTTCATTGAAGGCAATCTTATCGCTGCCCGTTACAGGGATGAGATCCTTCAGCCTGTTGCTGTCCCTTTCATTAGACACCACCAACTCCACTTGCTTCAACAGGACAATGCTCGGCCCCATGCCGCTAGACTGATGATGGATTTTCTGCAAGGAGAAGGAATTAACATTTTGCCATGGCCAGCCTTCTCACCTGATATCAATCCCAATGAGCATCTTTTGGACTACATGTACCTTGACCAGCGTGTTCGGAGACGGGATCCAGCGCCCGCCAACCACCAGCAGCTTCGCCAGGCTCTTCAAGAAGAGTGGGATCGTGTGCCCCGGCAGATGGTGCAGCGGCTAGTGTCATCCATGCGCCGATGTTGCATAGCAGTTACAGATGCTGATGGTGGTCACACACAGTATTAGTGGACATGCCAATTTGTGAACTTTACAAATCAATGTTGCCCTGTTTATTGCCAGCTGGTCGCGCCCTCGTTGACAGTTTCAAGTTTTTGTTTTTCACATGTTATGCCAAAAAGACTGCAGAATATGGATCTAATTTGTTTCTGTGATATGAAAGTAACAATAAATATTTAAGTTAAAAAGTTTCAGGGTTGCGTTATTTGTTTGGTTCAGTATATGTAGCTGCTTGCTTAATTGTCTGTTTTGGATAGCAAATCCCTTCATGTGATATGTACATTTGATTCAGCATTTATCAAAGATACAAATTGACAGTGTAGAAAAGTTCATAGTTGACTTTATTCAGGAAACAAAATTGAATAGGGCGACCTGACTTGTCCATGGTAGTACATGTATTATCAATTGACATACCTTGCTGTTTCAATGGCTGCCGATGTACAGTGGCAGCACTCACTTACAGTCACTAAGTCTGATATCGCATAACTTTGTCAAAAATTAACATATCCACATTATTTTTGCAAACTTTCATTGTCTTATGTCCAACTATATTTTGATAAAATTTTCAACAATTCTATCATGCTGTTCTGGAGAAGTCGAAAATAGCCTTAACACGCAATTCATAAAAAAAAATAGGAAAAAATCGCAGCTCCACCTGGTGGCCAAAATGAGGACTAGTTGACCCCAGGTGACCCTATGTGCAATATCAAAACAATTGACAAGGTAGTTCTTGAGATGAAGAAATTTTTTTTTTTAAATTAAAAAAAAAAAATTCATTAAAAATAGAAAAATTATTGCATCATCATCTCCTTCGCAAACTTGGTAGAGGTTCACCTGGGCAACATCCATGTGCAAAATTAAAAAATTTCATACAGCGGTTTTTGAGAAAAAGTCAAAAGGGTAAATACAATAGTGTAATATATGCACTGTATTGCCATATACATGTATATATATATATGTATATATATATATATATATATATATATATATATATACACTGCAGCACTTCCTTACAGTTGCGAAGTTTGATATCCCATATATATATATCTTTATTCGTACACAGAAGGTACAATGTTGAGTAGAATTAAAATACAATAAGTTTAACAACCAAGCACAAAAACAAGAGACGCTGATCATATTCTGGGCAAGGGGAGAACATGAGAATGCTGTCCCTTGGCCCAGCATACATGCATATAAATATCAATGAGCATATATTAGTGAGCCATCACTAGTATCAATATAGAAGTCATAATAAGTCAGCTAGGAAGTACATAATGTTTCAATTATTTCATTTAGTTCTTGTCGCGTGAAAGGAGTGTTAAGCTTACCGTCCCGGGCAAGACACAGCTCCCTTATAACTCGAGCTGAATCAACTTTACACCTGTCCAAACAATATGGATTGGTATCATTTACATGATTAAGACATTGACATAAATCCATATTTGTGAGATTACATCTATTTACTTGATACTTCGAACATTATGTCATATATAATTTAGTGAATTGCAAGTTGCCGATTGGCTTCCGTTCAAACTGAGTTGTCCACAAACCTTTACAATATCATTAGTACTATTCATTATTTTCCAAAAAAATTTCAAGAAACGTTTATGTAGCTGACTCTCTATTGGGAAATCTTCACAAATTAAAGGCAACAGATCATTATGACATCTATATGATATTTTCCATACAAACCGAACTGCTTTTCTCCATGCAATAAAGAAACGATCAACTTGTTTATTTGAGAAGTCCCAAAGTTGGCAGCCATACAGAGGCATGCAGTACGTTTTAAACAATTGATATCTAGAATATGGAAAAGCCTTTCCAAATTCAGCCATCAAAATGTTTACATTTATTTGAAAGCTCCGTACACAATTTGCTATACTTTCTGTTGCACAATTTTTTCCTACTGTATTTCCTAGATGCTCAAATGTGTTTACTTTATGAATAGTAGAACCATCTAAAACAATGTCAAGGTATGTATTGCATGTGCCGGAGACCAAATGTTTTGATTTTGAAGGATTGAATAACACGTCATAATCTTTTGCAAATTTTGAGCAGATTTTCAACATATTTTTCATAGACATAGTTGTAGGAGCAAGGAGAACCACATCATCGGCATACGCCAAAGCCCCCACAAAATGATGTCCAATATGGCAACCTAATCCAGAATACTTTAAATTCTTCAACAATTGGTCAACATATACTCCAAATAAGATAGGAGACAGAACACCCCCTTGTTTCACACCATTGGTACAGCCAAATGGTTTAGCCACCGCATCTCCCCATACGACGCTTACTCATTGTTGGGTATACATATTAATTAGTAGTCTTGCAATCACAGGACTAATGCCTCGATCTAAAAGGAGAGTAAATAATTTTATGTAATTGACCCTGTCAAAGGCTTTTGTTGCATCCAGGAAAACAAGCTGAACATCTGTTTCGTGTGAATTGTAATACTGGACACACTCATTCAATACATACGTGCATTGTGTGGTAGAACTCTCCCGTTTGAAGCCGAATTGTAACTCTGATGAATTTAATACCTCAGTATTGTCAAACAAAATTACCCAGTCTAGTAACTTTCCTAGAATACTGCCCAGGGCAATGCTTCTGTAATTTTCTGAGTCTGATAATGATTTATTCTTGTTTTTAGGAATCAAATTTAAGCTAACATTCAGGAAACCGTCAGGTGCAAACCCGTGTCTTATCATTGTTGAAAACAAAAGAGACAAATAGATATTTAATTTATCAGTTCCATGTACAATGTGGTCAGAATAATGTCCTTGGTCACCATCGTGTCTTCCCAATTTCAAGTGTTCAATGGCAGATTGAACACTTGAAATAGGTACACAAAAGGATGAAAGAAAGTTATCACCACGTTTGATTTGGTTTTCGATTTTGCCATCAATCTGAGCTTTTAATCCTTCCATTTCTTTTAAGTCAAAGGACACGGAATTATACAGATTCTTATATTTTTCGGCAAACACATTTGCTATATCATGAGGGTTGGTCTCGTCATCAACAACACTTGCTCTGACCTTTGATTTGTTTCTTATTTTCTTGACCACATTCCAAAAGTCATGACCACGATTTTCAGCCATTGCGTCCGCCAGTTCATTGGCGGCACATATATCTTTATTGTTTTTGACAAATCGGATAGCATAATGATAGCGCAAACGTGTGCGATTTCGAATATCAAATATCAAACCGTTTCTGGGTGAATTATTGCTCTTCCAAATTTTGTGCCTAAAATTATCATATCCATATTATTTTGGCAAACTTTCATTGTCTAATGTCCAATTATATTCTGATAAAATTTTAAGCAATTCTGTTCAGCCGTTCTGGAGAAGAAGTCGAAAATAGCCTTAACAGGCAATAATTCATAAAAAAAAGTAGGAAAAATCACAGTGCCACCTGGTGGCCAAAATAAGAACTACTTGACTTCAGATGACCCTATGTGCAATATCAAAGCAATTGGCTTGGTAGTTCTTAAGATGAAGAAATTTTAATTTTTTTCAAAAAATAAATTAAAAAATTCATAAAAAACAGAAAAAGTATTGCATCATCATCTCCTTCGCAAACTTGGTAGAGGTCCACTTGGGGATCATCCATGTGCAAAATCAAAACATTCTATGGAGCGGTTTTTGAGAAGAAGTCAAAAATATAAAAAGTCTAACGACAGACGGACGACGGATTCTATAAGCTCTGCTGACTGACAAGTCAGCAGAGCTAAAAATGATGGGCTTTGGTTAGTCTATTTCACAGAGTATGTAGGTTGGTGTGATCATGGAGCTACTATAATCTAGACTATAGTTAGGGATGTCAGCGAGTGGGCGTGGTCTGTACCTCTCCTATCTGTCACATGTTAAATTTGCCCAACTTTGAAGAGTGGCCTTGCGGTCAAATATTTCATTTGCAGTTCCAATATTACATTAGTTCGATCAAGAAATATGTTTTTATTAATATGTAACTCACGGTTTTTTGTTATTGCGTGCATTTATGCGTAAAGCGGGGATTTTTACGTGAATGGTCAAACACGCTTCTCGGTGAAATCCGCCATTTTGTATGAAAATACGCTAGACCAAGTATCGCTCATGTGATCGTTTCTCGCGTTTTTTTCCCGCGATCAGCCTCCCACGTGGTGGATCTTTGGAGGTAAGATGGGGTTATGCAATCGTGAAAAAAAAATTTTCAAAAAGTAATTTTTGGTGATTTTTTCGCCATTTTTATGGAGTTATCTTTAAAATATGACTCCAGAGAAGTTTATGAATGGAAAAATTTGGAAAAACAGATCAGAATACTTGTTGAATTTTGGAACCAAATAAGATGAGTGCCGACACGATTGAAATAAGCGCAAATGAGCGCAATTCATTTAAAATATGATGAGCGATAATACGGCATTTGCCCATTGGAAATACTACATACATTTGCTGCCTTACAGGCCTACCTATTTATTTGGAATTTGAATCATACTCATTGGAGGCGTTAATTTGTATTGTCCATTTCATTTGTCAGGAGTGTTGATAAATTGATATTTGTGAGAAAAAGAAAAGAAAGTTACAAAGATAATTATGCTGATTAATTAACTATTTAACCCCCCCCCCCCCTTTCCAGGTTAACACCTCCATGCTATTTTAGTATTTATAACTTCAATATAAGTGATAAGTTCTCAGGCCACTAAAAAGTTAGTGGACTTGGCATTTTTTCCACATTCTGCCACAATTATATTGTCACCAAAACAATGACCTTAGTATAATTTTAGACAAGGTGCAGCCAGCAAATTTATGGGGGGGGGGGCACAAAATGTCATTTCCATAAAAAAATCTTTATTGCACATGTTACATATTGACTTGTCTGTCCATCTGTAGGCACAATATTGAGAGCACAACTCCTACACTTCCATTTTTTTCTTTCAAACTTTGGACAGGTTGGTACAGTGACTGCACAAATGTGGCATGTAATTGTGCAAGATAAGAAGACAGAAGTTTTCAGATGTGACTAGGTATCTCCAATTACAAGGCAATCTTTGTTGGCTGCAGGGCCTGCCTATACACACAATCTTGTGTGTAACCATGTTTGCTTTTTCCCATTCAATAAGCCATTGGCTTCAGATTTTCATTCATTTGATTCAAACTTGGTACAGTAACAATACATAACTTGCATAAGTGCAAGAAGGTCGTTATTTTGAAATGCAGCGACATATCGCTAATTGATATGTTATCTTTCTTGGCAGCAGGGCCTGTCTGTGTTTGGGTGTGCAGGGCTTGCTTAACTTTTGTGTGCAAGTCCTCCAAATTTTTTTGCATGATCCAGTACAGGGACCAATGTGTATGCGAATGGGTACACATTATCAAGTGTGTTGATTGGCAACAATTGTTCTAGTTTGATCTGTTCTGATCTGAATGTTTTTCTTGTTTTTTTTCCACAAAATTGGACAACCATCACCAAAATCATTTTGCCAATTATTTCAAAGTACATGTAGGGAAAATTCTAGACGCACTCTTAAACTTTATTTTGTTGACCAGTGGTGAAGTAGAGTTTTTTTCCCCTCACAAATTCTTCCAAAATGAATTTCTATCAATTTCTTCTCCAATTCCAAAGAAGTAGCATTTGATAGATCATCAAAAATGTTTCAGTTTTGTCTTCATCCTTAGGTTAATCAATTTGCTCATTTCATAAGGATATTTAGGCAGAGTTCTGCGACTTTGAACTTTGATTGGAACCATTGCATTGGTACTCCAGTAATATTGCCTTGTATATGGGTAATGATGCTGCCTGCATGCATGGTGGCTATTGAAAATGTATTGGTTTGTTGACACTGAGTGATTGTGAATGCATGGTAAAAGAGATGCGTATGACCAACACATTTCATTTTCAACATTTTCATCTCTTATTCAAATGCATTGGGAGCAACATGCATCCGCTGTTTCATGTACATGTACCTCCCCTCATAAAGGGGTGTTGAAATTTTGTAACAACACAAACACTACATGTATCCACTTTTCCCTTTTTTTATTGCGGGGGGGGGGGGGGGGGGGGGGAGGGGGGGAGGGGGAGGGCATGGTTGAATATGGTACCTTCTTACATTTTTATGATCAACATTACATTTGGATTTCATGCTCCTCCCCGCACCCCCCTCCCAAAGGGGGATACAATGTCATTCCCCTGATTGACGATGCATTGGTGACAAAAATTTCAAAAATGCAGGTTGCATGTATTTGGTAGATGTGAAGTTTTTAGTGTTGATACAGCATATTTAAACAATCATTTACATGGTTCATGCATTTTTCAAAATCCTTGCAAGTCCATGAATTTCATTTTCTGTTTCGAAGGCTTCACCAGTCACTGAACTAAGTTTATTTACTAATTTGAAGCAACACAAGCTGAGAAATAATACAAATTATTTATAGTGTACCAATCAATTGTCAGATAATGGTACTGCTATGTCTGCAATGTTGACATGCATTGATTGTTTACTGAGATCAAAGTGATCACATCATAAACTATCATTGAATGAAATTACATAGGTAGTTTTGATTTTCAGGTGTACAGACATGCAAGAGATTGGTATTCATGATCCGGGGCAAGCTACAGACAGCAAAGATGACACACCAAAGATGCCTTCAACAGATATATTGTGACCATGGCATTTCCCAGGAAGGAAATATTGAGCATATTCAAGTAAACAATACTTGTGGGACAGAAAATGTTTGTCCCCAACTAAATAAAAGCCAAAAGTAAAATTTGGGTCAGAGTACGGGATACAACCAAGAGTAGAGTCTTATCTTAACACTGGTATATTTCAGACATTCTGGAGCGACTTCTTGTCATTTACAGTCTTCATGCACATTCAGTTGACATTAATAAACTGCTTACAGTGTCTGTTGCTCTTTGTTTTGTTCATGTGTAAAATACATGTATATGTGAATTGTTCGCCCTGGACTTACTGTCATGTTCTTTATATCATTTGCATTCATTTTTTTCAATATTTCTTTAATAGCAAATCAAACTCAAAGGAAGAATACATCAACATTATGAATTATACGTTTTAAATGTATAATTTATAATACTGATGTATTCTTCCTTTGAGTCCAATGTTGGAAGTTTATGAATACATTAACATAAAAATGGAGTAGAATACACATGACAGTAAGTGTGGGTCTTGTTAAGATCTATAGATTAGTATGGTTAATTGTTAGATGCACACGAATGGTCCAGGACCCACTGGACTATATATTATAACTAGGTTTAAATACTACCAGTCTCTATTAGTGCCACTGTTGATCCAGTGGTGCCAAAGGCACTCATCAGCAGGCGAAACCCTTGGTATAATGTGGAACAGAATTTGAAAAAATCATTAATCAACACTGTAAAATTAAAAGTTATACTAAGTAGACATTAATAAAAACATGCAGCATGCACATAAGATTATGTAACTTGTTCAGTAATGTGGTACTTAAAAAATTACATGTCGGCATCATGCAATTTTAACATTTTCTAAGATTCTGAATTATTAAGCTGAAACAGCACATGAAGCATGCTCCATAAACCAGTTAAAATGAATTTACTCAGTTCTTACAAATATCTGCCACATCCAATTTGAAAGATCTCTCCAGTAAATAGCGGGAAAACCTATATAGCTTCTGGGGGCTCTGCCCCCCCCCCCCCCATTAGGGGATGCCCCCAAGACCCCTGCTAGGGGTTACCCCAGACCCCCCAAACTGCCCTTTGCAGATGGATGTATGTCTGCTCTTTTCACAACCTGCATACAACAGTACAACACTGCATTCTGTGAGGCCATACTGACTTACAAGTTAACAAAGTCAGGTTGTGGGCAAGTTACTCGGTGACGTGACGATCTGGGTATATAGTTAACACCTCATAAAATGTAGTCAAGCCGGCTGTCAAGTTAATAAATGAAAGATGAAATATGATTCATGATATAAACAAACTGTGAAACAAATTTTTCACAGCAAGTTCTGCCTGTGTATTCTAAAAACATCAATTACATTTATAAGGTGATGTTAACATCATCCTCAACATGCAATTTAAAAAGGGGCGTGACACCATTAATTATTACATTTGACAATATATTTACATTTTTTTCCATTCAATCATTGTTAATAGCCTTCTTTTTATATGAAGTTTAACATATTTCATGGTTGACTTCCTACAAACAATGGAAATCATCAAAATTTTTGCATTTATGTTGAGTACTGATGAAAATCCTGAAAAATTGAGATTTTTCGAAATTTTCGTTTTTAGGGTTAACTTTAACCCCCAGTATCTTCTCTGCTAACTTACCTACAGGAATGAAACTTACATTTCTGAGCTTGTCATGGAATTACCAGTCCAATGATGTATAACTTGTATATATGTGTATCATAGTTTTAGAATTATAAAATTATAACAGAAATGTGGGAAAATGGCAGAAAAACGCTGTTTTTCCAAAAATTTTGATCCTCCGTAACATTTGACCTAATTGACCTACAGCAAAAAGAATGATATCTTTGTATTTCTGGTAACAAGACCTTTCCAATGGTGTATCATTTGTATATATAGGATGATTTTTTGAAAAATCTCCGACAACCCTACTATAGTAGCTCCATGCTGTGATGTATGGACACCTACTGGAGCTTCTTTGGAATACGGTCCGGGTTTTCAGCAGACAGAATAAAGCACCAGTGCACATCTTTCACACTTGAGTGCACAACTGAGTGCAGGGTTTCACTGCTGAAAACCCGGACCATATTCCAAAAAACGGCCCACCTACTTCTAGTGGCTACATTACAATATTTCACCTGTGAATTGTAGATGGTAAATTGGCCGGTGCAAGTTTTCAGATCCGGTAATTACATCATTTTCTTCTTTGCACAATATTCAAGGTTCACTTCTGCATGCATTGTCTACCACAATTGAAGTATACGATGACGAGAAATAAGTCAGAATATGAGAAGCTTAAAACGGCTAGAACAATCAACATTGCCACAAGCACTTCGAACTTCGAGTTCGGCACGCAGATCATTAACGGTGTAACAAGCATAATAGGAGTACCTACTGTCCACAAATCAAACTGCATATTATCACTTAGTTTGAAATGCAAATGCCTTACAATGTCAACACCTACCTTTTAGTTTTTAAAAAAGATGAAAAGTCGATTTTACGGGATCATCTTCAAGCTTGGTAAGATCATAAACATTAATGGCGACACTTCCGGTAGTCGCTTCCGGTGCATGCCTTTGGCTCAGCTGACTTTGTCAATCGAAGCTGGGAAATAGCTCCCCAGCCAAGCTCAGGTCTTGTCGCTCCTCTTGAGTACACCAAGATACTATAGATTAATGTAGATTCAGGCCGGTGAAAGTTCAGATTTTCTATACATTTTCATGTTAAAAAAAATCAAACTTCGAGGGACAAAATGTCTACACACGGCACAATCATATTAACGGCAAAGGCAAAGCCCTGGGTCCTGGGAAACTAATCCCACAAGAGATAATGTAGGCGCGCATAATACACATTTGCTGGTTAAATTCCATTGACATAATTAATATTAACTAACTGGCTCGCTGCTTTGGCCGGTAACATGCAAGAAAGTGCTTGGCATACCCTATTATAAAACACTATGCAAAATATATTGTTCTTGCAATCAACCAACCAATCAATCAATCAATAAAAGCTTCATATGAGAAGAAATCATCATCAGATTGTTTGGAATAAATATTTCTTTTACAACTTCGAATGTTACTAACACCCATGCTGTACCCATAATACGCGGAAAAGGGAGAAATCTTATGCCAGTCAGAAGAATGGGATTCATTTTACTTGTCAACCTCAAACGTTGGAGTTGGATAAGCTAGATATCTTTATAATCAACACACGCATGCAACATCTACAAAAATCTAGAATACATAGGTATTCTTTGCCGAAACTGTAGATAAAAATTAAGCACATACATATCATGTACATGCTGTGCCCCACGCATGTCACTCAATGTCTTTAGAAATAAACCGAATACTTAACACAAATGAAGAATTAACAAAAGACAACATGTATGTGTTTACGCATTTTGTTGATGTATAGAAAAAGTGACTTGTTCTCATTGTGCGGCATTTGTAATTGAACCGTGGAAAATACTACTCTACTTGTATTGCCCTTATCACGCGCTTTTTTTTTCACAAAAGGGATAATTTTCTAGGATAGCAGTCACACTTTCATTTATATTTGCTGGGCCAGCTATTTCCTTTTCCTTATAATATATATTAATTTGATAGACACTTTCCATCATGAGAGATGCTGAGTGTTGGTGGAGAGAGTGAAAATCTTTGAAGAATTTCATGGATCTCCCATATCATAAACATGTAAAACTGGAATCATTTTTTTTAAAAAGAAGAAATATGTCATATTTTGTTCATATGTTTCTTTCAGATTTTGAATTTCATTATCACCAATTGCATATATATATATATATATATATATATATATATATATATATATATATATATATATATATATATATATATATATATATATATGTCATTCATCTTCTTGTCACTATCAACACATCAACACTGCCAAGAGCAGGCCTAGGCATCGTGTCTGCTCCCGAACTGATTCTGAAAAAAACGCTAGGTTATACCATTTCACACTACCATGGAAACTTGTACGTGCGATGTTGGCCTGTTTTCTTGTAATATGGAACCGTCACGTTGATGCAATATTCGTTTCAAAAGCATAATTCGAATGGACATTGTATTGTTTCTACACGGTATAAGTGTGTAGATTGAGGTCATTTGAAGCGTTGTTTGTACGAAAATATGTTTGTGCACATTTTATGCGTTTAAGCATTTTATTGATGGAGCTTTTGTAATGTTTTCACGGATGCCATTTTATTTGGATAAATGTATTGACATAGAGCTACAACCTGTGAAGGTAAATACACAATTCTGATACACATAAGCACGGAATGGTCGTATATCCAGGAGAATATATTTCATTCTATACTGTCTCAAAAGCGTTTTTCTTCTTTTTTTTCTACCTTGAATTCGAAGGAACAATGTTTGCACTTGCATATTTTTTATCTATTTCGGAATGTTAAAATGTGCAAGCTGAAGTATAATTTTTCCACTGGGATTTGACATTTTGTAATACTTTTCCATGTATATTATTTTTCTATGCAGCATCCCTAAGCGACAATTTTTTCATATCAAAGTTACATGAATCATCAGTATTATTTCATTCTCTCGAAAATTACTTGTTACAAAATCGCAATATCAAATATATGATAAAGATCAATCACTTCCTTTAATATTCTGGACACCTAAACAGCATAAAATCCTTATAAATCACGATTTATAGCAGGTGCATCTAATTGCAGCACTAAACAATTATCAGTGGAAGTAACTCTTTGTTTAATTACTATCAGAAAACATTTTCATAAATACTGTTCTGCAATTCACGGTATACAGGTATTTATTGTTTCTGGAGTATTAATAATTCGATGGAATGTATTTCAAAAAATTAAAATTTGAAAGCTAAGAGCATACATACTTTTGATTTCACAACACTTTATACCAATTTACCTCTTCAAAAAGTTAAATGAATATTGGAAAAATTTAATTATCACAATGTTAAAAAATTCGGCTCTTTTGGTCAGAAAAAAGAAAGAAAGAAAATAATTTAAAATTTTACACCATAGGACGACTTCAAAATTGTATTAACGCGGTGGAAAACCCCCTGAAAGTGGCGTCACTTTTGAGTTGAATATTTGAAAAAATAATTAAATACATAAAATAAACACCCATAAATATCAAGACCATATCAATTTGATGACAAGGGTTCAGAGAATTACGAGTAATCTGCAACGAAAACTCAACCAAAAGTTTAAAATTGCTAAATAAACAATGCGTTTTGGGGGAAAATTGAACTTTTCTCCATTTTTTTTTTTTTTTTTTTTTTTTTGGTCTTTATCTCGAAAAATATTCAATACATATTTTCCAATTTTTTGTCTCCTGTGATCAAGAGATATATATCTACAAAAACATGTCAGGGATTGTTGATAAATGCATTGATTTTTTTCCAAGATGAAAACACTATATCTGGAAGACTTCTAATTTTTAAAGGGCCATTCAAGTATTGCGTATGCAAGAAGCGCGGAGGGGGTTGAAATAAAAAATGACCCTTGAGAAGAAATATTCGCAAACAAATCTCCATATCAAATAATAGACACGTGAGAAAATGTGACAAATGCATCAATTGTGATGACTCTAAACCCTGACTATCATTGCCAGCCTGCCTGAAATAAAATCATACCACATCATAATATCATACCATGTGTCGCAAGATGAAAATGAACGTTCCCTGCATCTATATGACGGCATATGAAAGCGCACGACGGAAGGCAGTGAAGCGACAGATGATGAGCTAAGTTTCAACCTTTGGTATAATTAAATTTATACTTTGTCTGCACGGATGGTCAGCTAAATATGATACTAATTAAGTATCCTTCGGTATATCAAAATTTGTCCGATAAAAAGTGTCTCTGTATTTGAATGCTAACTGGATACGCTCACCTGGGTTGCGTCGTCTGCACGCTATGGCTGCATGCCGTATACATACTGTAGATTCATTGAGCGATACTTTTTTTTTTTTTTAAGCAAACTATTGACTTTTTTGTAACATCGAAGTGAATTTAGGCAGGAAACATACGCAAAATTAAAGATCTGGGCGAATGCGTGTTGTAAACAATACCATATTGTGCAAAAATACGGATGTTTGGGTTGCCTTTCTGCGCTGCTATTCAAATGTAATGTCACTTGCTAGACAGGCACTTCTGCGCATGCTCGTGGGAATGGCGTATTGCATTCATAAAGTTGGTGTCCATTTTCCATTTCCGGTCATCAGCCCTAGTTGGCGACAATGACACAATAATGTTCACCTCAGGGCTCTTTTCATGTGTTCTGTGTGGACATATTTTTAACATCGTTGGTGATTAACTGGTAGAAAACACAGTCCGGTTCGTCTCTAACTACATCCGGCAGTTTTTTGTTTGCTTGTTCAATGGTGTAGCATATATCATCATATGTTTTTTGGTGTCCCAGCTGGAAGCAAACTTGTCACTGTCAAATTCGTTACTTGGTTACTTGCTTGGTTACTTGGTCGGTTTATCCTTCATGCCATTTAGGTGGGATCTCAGTCTCCGTTTAAAGGCATGCAGGGAATTTACAGACACCACACTAACTGGTAGATTGTTCCATTTGTCGACTACTCTGTTAGAAAGAAATATTTAAAGGTGTCTATATATCCTAGCATACTTTTTTGCCAGCTTCAAATGATGACCTCTAAGTGGACGTTTAGTGAAGGAAAAAAAATGTGTCTGGACTGTTTTTATATAAACCATTCACCATCTTGTATGTTTCACAATAGTCACTGAACTCTCTACGGTCTTTCAAAGACCCCATCTGAATTCCATTAGAAGCTAGCTTTAAGCATCTGCTCTGCATTGATTCTGGCATATCTATATCTCTTTGTTGCCAGGGGTTCCACACTGTGGCCCCGTACTCAAGCACAGGTCTGAATAACGTTTTGTACAATATACCTAATTATTGTCTAATCCAGTAAAGCATCTTTTGATTAAGTCTACTCTTTGTTTAGCTTTTTTAAAGATACTCTGTACATGCCACTTGGGTGGTAAGTCATCTAACATCAATATACCTAAATCTTTCTGCTGTTTGGCCTTTTTAAGGTTCACACCATTTAATGTATACATGTAATTGTACTTCTCCTTGACTTTAAGAACGACACATTTATCTGCATTGAATCGAAGGAGCCAGATATCAGACCAACTATCTAAGGAGTTTAGATCAGTTTGCAGATCTTCACAATCGGCTAAAGTATGAATGCAGTTGTATACATTGGTGTCATCTGCAAACATTTTGATGACAGATTTGATAACACCTGGAATATCGTTAACATAGATCAAAAATAGCAGTGGGCCCCTGGGGCACACCGCTAGTCACTGTTTGCCAAGAAGAAACACCACTGCGTAAGACTACTCTTTGCCTTCTGCACAGTAAAAAGATTTGAATCCATTTTATAGACTTGCTCAAGTCTCACTGGACTGTCTTCCGTATTTTATTTAAAATCAAATTCATTGCCAAATTAAATTTTAAGTAAACACACGTCGTAGCTTTACCTAGCTGATTGGCGTGGAACGTGTATATAACCAGATAACATTGACTCCAGAATGATTAGCGCCGGGCGGTCTGCACTGTGTTTCTTATCGCACAGACTAGCGAGCGGTCATAACGCACTCTTCTTCAGAAGCTGTTAATTGAGCTACTGTGTAATGAAGGATTAATTGCAGTGCACCGCGTCAGGCAGAGCGCGTCCAGTGCCTGGTGTCGGCAGCCGGAGGGAGACGGTCAGCTTTGTCTCGCTTGAGTGGCCAGTGACTAGCCATGCATTCATCGAAGGCCACTTTCCACTCGCAATGATAATGGGATTAGAACTGACCAGGACTCAATAGCTGCTACTGTTGAAACCGACATGGCGGCAGTGTCGACAAGTTAAAAAAATAATAATAATAGTAGGACCTACTTAATAACACCGTGTAGTTGGCATAATATTATTCAGTTAACTTTGTGGAGGGGAAAATGTATCGCACTTCTGGGTGGGACCGCGGGATGGGAAAATAGGGACATGCACCAGGGACTTGTGCAAGTCTATCCATTTTAATACCTGCCCTCTTATGCCAATTTGTTCTAATTTGTGCAATAGCCTTTTATGGGGAATGGTATCAAACGCCTTAGCAAAGTCAAGATACACCATATGAGTTTCTATTCTCTGATCCAAGTCACATGACCAATCGGAGAGACACTCCAAAAGTTGAGAAATGCAACTACACCTGTCTTGAAATCCATGTTGTTCACAACTTATAGTTTTGTTGGCTGGCACTAGCTTGAAGAGCTTATCATGTACAATACGCTCTAATAATTTAACTGCCTGACTGGTTGGTGAGACTGGTCTGTAGTTAGAGCATACTTGTCTTGACCCTTGTGGAGAGGTGTCACATTTGCATCCCTCCAGTCCTGGGGTAAACTACCTCTCTGTAACGATTGGGTAAACAGAATAGATTGCGGGACGTCAAAATTGGGACAATTTCTCAAAACGTTCACATTTACTTCATCTGGGCCACTAGCCTTATTTGGTTTTAATTTTGTGAGCTTAGATCTTACCATGTCAGGTACTATTTCAGAGTCAAGTATAATATTATGTTTATTTTCTTCCTCAGGTAAAGGAGTAGAAATTTCAGGTTCTACAGTTAATATACATGTAAAATAAGTATTTAGGAGTTCTGATTTCTCTGAGTCACTTGTTAGTTTCTCACCTTCATGTATTAACATATCGACTGTGTTACTAGACCTTGAAAAGTGACGTGTATAGGTCCAAAATAATTTTGGATTCTCACTGATCTTATTAACTAACTTATCCTCATAATGGCATTTCGCTTTAGTCACTGCAGCATCTAAAATGTGAACTTCCTGATCATATAACATGCTATCTGCGAATAAGCCTGATTTCCTGCTTTGAAGAAACTGGTGTCTTTTCTTATGTCTGGCCTTTTTGACGGATTGGTACCTAGTCCATGGAGGCTTGTGGAGGTCTTTATACTTATGAAGTAACACACTCCAGTTCGTTTCTATATCTCTATGAGTAAGCGCCTCTTGCCAATTACACTTTAGAAGTTCTTGGTTAAGGGATGTATAATCTCTTTCAGAGAACAAAAAATCTTTCTAGGTTGTCTGGTTACTCTGGGAACTGGGCAATTCATAGTCAACCAAACTTCATTATGGTCGCTTTTCGAGAATTTATATCCGACAGAACAGTCAAGTACTGCATCAATATCACCCAGCAAAGCTAGATCTATAATATTATTTAATCTAGTCGGTTCTGTGACAACTTGAGTTAACAGATTGTTATTTCCTACTTCTAGGAACTGCTCTTCTAAGGATCTAACACCAGTCATATTTCCCCAATCAATATTGCGGAAGCTAAAATCACCAGGAGAATAGCATTCTCTGTATATACTTGATTGATGGAGTGATCTTGTGTAGTATCTGTTCTTCATCAACTTCTGGGCGATAGCACCCTCCAATCAACCACCTTATTTTGGGGGTGAGGATTAATACACACCCACAGTATTTCCGCTTCTACATCAGTAAGTATAGAGCAGCCAACTACTGCTCCTTTCTTTTTCTTTTGCCTTCGGTCCCGTTCTTCTCCGGTGCCTGCTTGCTTTTTCTGTACATTCCTATTGCTTGATACACCTCCCTTCCTGTGTGGTGGTGTGGAGGCATGTACCTTTGTCTTCCTACGGCTTAATCCAAATTACGCTGGGCGGCATGGCATGGGACGGCATGGTGCAGCATGGCGCGGGGCACCAAGCTCATTATTGGCCTGGACGGAGAACCTCAGAGCGAAAGTTCCTATTGCGCACCCGAGACAACGCATTCTACTGGAGGGGGGGGGGGGGGGAGGGGAGGAGGCTTGTGCTCTGTTCATGGTGTTCGAAAGTATAACAACGGTCACATGTGGCGTTATGTAGATCCGCGAATATGGCTGTATTTTTCTGAACGATTCCATAATATAATAAACATTCGGCCAGCTCATTTATTATTCACAACGTTTGTAAATCTCTGACCAATGTAGGCCTACTTAGGATTACAATATGTATTATATAGATACAAGTTTTCTGCCACAAGATCACTCTTTTACCCCTTTCATATTTAAATAATTATTCATAAGCATAACCATGCGCACTCTTGTCCATATATATGTATCTAAATGAATTGTGCTCAATAGGAGTTTCAACAGTATTTGCAATTCTAATATATATATATATTTATGTTCGGAACGAGCGGGACTCGAACCTGCAACCTTTGGCACCAGTCGCCCAGCTGAAATGGGTAACGCACATATCCACTCGACCAAATCCGCATTTATATATATATATATATATATATATATATAAACATATTAACCTCAACAGTAGTGTCTGCTATGCAAGACGCGCCGAGAGTGGAGAATATAACGGGTGGTTTTGATTTAAACATATTTTATTTCAACAGAAAAGGGATTGGAAAACAAGCTTAAAGCTTATATAAACTCCTCCCCTTGTTAATACAACATGACAATTTCGACAAAGCAGGTCAGTAGATAACAAAAAGTGCATGGTAAGACAAAATAAGCAGTACAACTTTTACAAACGAGAGTGAGATAACTCAAGCTCAGGTTAATTTGCATTACAATATGAACACAATATGTACAGCAATGAGGATAAGTGTACTGGTTAGATGATGCTATTGAAAGAAACAGATTTTGCAAGTGGACAGGCCAGAAAATTGAGATCAAAATTAAAATATTTTGGTTGAAAGCATGTAATTTTGAACAGCGTTAAACAGAATTTCGTTTTCTTCCGTGGTAGCCGCCGAACACCCGAATAGCATGTTGTTTACTGTTGGTTGTATTGAAGGTGGAATTTGTTGAAATAGCTGGGACCTCGCTATTATATATTGTAATGGGCAGACTTGATCTGTCATAGTGGTACTGTTGATAGCATGGATCAGCTCTGGTAAATAGGCCTCCTCTCACAGGTAGGGGGCAGCACTGCCCAGGCACCCAGCCCTGGGAGCTTTACAGTTTTACCACTAGGGGTCTCTTTCTCTCAACATACATGTGCGTGACTGGCAGAGTGAAGTAGGCCTAAGTTTTTACCAAATCTGGAAGCCACCTGGTAGGTAACCACAAACTACTTGTGTTGATGTGAAAGATTAATGGTCCAAACTACAGAATTGCAGGCATGTTAGACAGTATCTGCATCATGTTTTAAAGAATGAACACAAATATGTTTCCATAACCTTGGCAGCCATTTTGATGTCCTTCATCAACTGGCATGGTGACATGCTCCTGTGCTTCTACAAGTGGAAGTGTTTCCTTACTCACCTACCCCAACAGGGATGTGTATATTAATTCCAGATAGAACAGATAGCCAATAAAGTGCTGTGGAATTTCGTTTTGGTATCCATGAATATGCCTATTCTGACCCTGGTAAACCATGCAGCCACTTAGGCCTACATGTACCTGTGTGAATGGTAATGCGCATTCAAGAACTCTGTTCTTCCTCCAATTTCCTGCCAAGCAAGATTGTTTCCTGTGGGAGTGAACCTGTATGAAGTGATGTGAACCCTGTATGTTGTGGTATGGAAGTGAGTGCGTGGATGAAAGTTGGATACTGTGAGTGATGAAAAGTCCACATTCCAGTAATAGTTCCCAATTTCACCCATAGGGGCATGGTCTGACAGCAAGTTGATCTAATACAACCCATGACTCACTACCAACGTCATTGCTGGCTACAATGACATCACCAATTACTGCTTGCTGATTGGTTGAATTTATTGCATGATCATTGGTTAACAGTTGCTGAGCATTAAAACATGATTGGTTTAATCAACTGCAAGGTGATTGGTGCAAATAGCTGCCCACTGATTGGTCCTCATATTTGCCTGCTGATTGGTCCAAATAGCTGCATGCTGATTGGTCCAAATAGCTGCATCCTGATTGGTTAAAATCATATCTGCATGATGATTGGATAAATTGTTGTGCATGGTTATCCCCCCAAAATGTATAAAAGGAGCAGCAAAAGCCAGGAAGGGGGGGGGGGGGGGAGAGTGGCCCAGGTGGCCAAAGAGGACACATCTCAAGAGCAGACCCTGGAAACCCAAGACAGAAGAAGAGGACTCAGAAGAGGATCCATCTTGGACTCGGACTACCAGGGAAACCGCAGGGACCACTGGAACCGAGGAAACCGTGGAAACTGAGGAACCCCAAGACAGAAGAAGAGGACTCAGAAGAGGATCCATCTTGGACTTGGACTACCAGGGAAACCGCAGGGACCACTGGAACTGAGGAAACCGTGGAAACTGAGGAACCCCAAGACAGAAGAAGAGGACTCGGAAGAAGATCCATCTTGGACTTGGGCTACCAGGGGAACTGCAGGGACCACCGGAACTGAGGAAACCGTGGAAACTGAGGAACCCCAAGACAGAAGAAGAGGATTTAGAAGAGGATCCATCTTGGACTTGGACGACCAGGGAAACTGCAGGGGCCACCAGAACCGAGGAAACCGTGGAAACTGAGGAACCCCAAGACAGAAGAAGAGGACTCAGAAGAGGATCCATCTTTGACTTGGGCTACTAGGGAAACTGCAGGGACCACTGGAACCGAGGAAACCGTGGAAACTGAGGAACCCCAAGACAGAAGAAGAGGACTCAGAAGAGGATCCATCTTGGACTCGGGCTACCAGGGAAAACTGCAGGGACCACTGGAACTGAGGAAACCGTGGAAACTGAGGAACCCCAAGACAGAAGAAGAGGACTCAGAAGAGGATCCATCTTGGACTCGGGCTACCAGGGAAAACTGCAGGGACCACCGGAACTGAGGAACCCCAAGACAGAAGAAGAGGGTTCAGAAGAGGATCCATCTTGGACTTGGACGACCAGGGAAGCTGCAGGGACTCCAGGAACCAAGGAAACTGTGGAAACTGAGGAACCCCAAGACAGAAGAAGAGGATTCAGAAGAGGATCCATCTTGGACTTGGACGACCAGGGAAGCTGCAGGGACTCAAGGAACCGATAAAACAGGATCCATCTTGGATTCGGGCTACCAGGGAAACCACAGGGACCACTGGAACTGAGCAAACCGTGAAAACTGAGGAACCCCAAGACAGAAGAAGAGGACTCAGAAGAGTATCCATCTTGAACTTGGACTACCAGGGAAACTGCAGGAACCACTGGAACCGAGGAAACCGTGGAAACTGAGGAACCCCAAGACAGAAGAAGAGGACTCAGAAGAGGATCCATTTTGGACTTGGGCTACCAGGGGAACTGCAGGGACCACCGGAACTGAGGAAACTGTGGACATTGAGGAACCCCAAGACAGAAGAAGAGGATTTAGAAGAGGATCCATCTTGGACTTGGATGACCAGGGAAGCTACAGGGACTCCAGGAACCGAGGAAACCGTGGAAACTGAGGAACCCCAAGACAGAAGAAGAGGACTCAGAAGTGGATCCATCTTTGACTTGGACTACCAAGGAACCTCTAGGGACCGCAGGAACAAAGGGAACTGATGGAACCAAGAAATTCCAAGTACCATAGAAGACGTAGCTTTGGAGGATAACAAAAAGGTACAGAGTAACGTTGTAGAGGATAGTGCAGAGGTACAGAGTACAGTTTCACAGAATTGTGCAGAGGCACAGAGTACAGTACAGAGGTACAGAGTGCAGTTTTGGAGGATTGTGCAGAGGCACAGAGTACAGTTACAGGGTCCGAGGTACAGAGTACAGTGCGGAGGATTGTGTAGAGGCACAGAGTACAAGTACAGGGTCTGAGGTACAGAGTACAGTTTTAGAGGATTGTGCAGAGGCACAGAGTACAAGTACAGGGTCTGAGGTACAGAGTACAGTACAGAGGATAGTGTACAGGCACAGAGTACAAGTACAGAGTCCAAGGTTCAGAGTTCAGTTTCAGAGAATTGTGCAGAGGCACAGAGTACAGTACAGAGGTACAGAGTACAGTTTCAGAGAATTGTGCAGAGGCACAGAGTACAGTACAGAGGTACAGAGTACAGTTTCAGAGGATAGTGTAGAGGCACAGAGTACAGTACAGAGGTACAGAGTGCAGTTTTGGAGGATTGTGCAGAGGCACAGAGTAGAGTTACAGGGTCCGAGGTACAGAGTACAGTGCGGAGGATCGTGCAGAGGCACAGAGTACAAGTACAGGGTCCGAGGTACAGAGTACAGTACAGAGGATAGTGTAGAGGCACAGAGTACAAGTACAGTCCAAGGTTCAGAGTTCAGTTTCAGAGAATTGTGCAGAGGCACAGAGTACAGTACAGAGGTACAGAGTACAGTTCCAGAGAATTGTGCAGAGGCACAGAGTACAGTACAGAGGTACAGAGTACAGTTTCAGAGGATAGTGCAGAGGTACAGAGTACAAGTACAGAGTCCAAGGTACAGAGTACAGTACAGAGGATAGTGCAGAGGCACAGAGGACAGTTACAGAGTCCAAGGTACAGAGTAAAGAACAGAGTGCAGTCCAAGGGGTAGAGTCCAAATACAGTGGGAAAATACAGATTAAAGTACAGTATGGATACATGGGCCATATAAAGTGTGTATGATCCAAGGAAACTCAAATCTGCATTGTATTTACTGAGAATAAACTGCTTTGAATTTACACTTGTATAAATTGACCGGACATTGGTATTTGCATGACTGTTTGAATTGGATGTGAGTGATCATTGCCCATTCTTAGCTCCCACCTTCCCTATCCATTAGAGAGAAGTGTTACATTATTTTGGTGGCAGCGGTGGGATCTTCTAGCAAGACAGTTGATCCAGTGATACGAACCTACAGACTTAGTGGATTTTGGGCAAGCTAATATGAATCAAATGGAGCTGAGATCAAAGAAACAAATGGAGGAAAGACAGCAAGATGACACAGATCCTGGAGTTTCAGAATCTGTGACTGAACAAGCTGGGACCAGCTTGTCTGCTGAGGCTGTGAGTGCAACAAGAAACAATTCTACCACTGTCGGCGATGAAGTTACAAGTCATACCCAAAGTTCTTCACTGGAGCTACCAAGACCAGGATTGGACACAGCAACTCGAAATGGATGGCTTAGCAACAGGGATTTAGCTGAAACCACACAGCAGGTACCACTTGCACCAGCCAGCTCAGCCATTGGGAGTATGGTTATGCTGCGAGAAGCTGGGGGATTGATGAGAAGTTCTATGGATGTCCTTAGGCCAAGGGTTACTTGTCAAGCACAGACCATCCTAACGTCATCCAACCAAGGCCGCGTGTTGGTGCATAATAGTCCTGGACTGGGTAATGGCACAAGAGCAAGAGTAGACAGAGATGACATGCACGGTGGAGCTGGGGATGCCCCAATCCATGGTCATCACATGATGAGAGACTCCCAATGTGAGGGAAGAGAGAAAGAGATTGATTCAAGGATCTCCGGGGTACTGGATGTTGAGGCCATCACTGAGGAGGTGACACAGAGAGTAGCAGGATCTTTTCAGAGGATGTTGGAAAATGTTGTGGCTCAAACAACACAGCATAGACAGGAGTCAAATATGGAATCGGAGTGCCCCACAACAGAGAGGAATTCACATAACACAGAGGGAACTCAACGTCCCAGGTCAAACCGCCATTCCAAGAAGACCTCGGGCCAGGAAGGGGCTCGATCTCACAAGAGGCGACAGAGGAGTAACTCAAGTTCCTCAGAAACTGGAACAGATAGGGAATCAGACAACACCACTGGAGTACCCCGACACAATACACACAGCCTAAGGCATGGTCCAAAACTGCCTTCCTTCACTGGCAAGGAACTGTGGGATGTGTGGCACAATCGTTTTAAGGATATGGCAGAAAGGCACAGGTGGAATGATGAAGAAAAGCTAGATGAACTTTTGCCCCGTCTGCAGGGCCCAGCCAGAGATTTTGTTTTTGGCCAGCTGCCTACTAGAACAAGACATCATTATGGAAATCTGGTCAAGGAACTCAAGAACAGGTTTAGAAAGATAGAGACTGCCAGAACATTTCAAGGCAAATTTAGCAACCGCAACCAGAAAATGGGTGAAACTGTGGAAGAGTATGCCGCGGAACTCAAACATCTCTATGACAAGGCTCACCCGGACAGAGATGGAGATACACGAGCAGAGGACTTGCTACGTAGGTTCCTTGATGGATTAAAGAATGAACAGGCAAGGTTTCAAGTGGAATATGTCAAAGAACCCAGCAACATTGATGAGGCTGTGTACCAAGTTGTTAACTTCCTTGAAGCTAAGCGCCAGGCAGGAGGAACCAATGATGAGAATGGGAAGGGTAGACGGCCCATCAGGACAATGAGACAAGAACCCAAAGAAGGTGAAATCGAAGGTGGCAGCTTTAATGGACGAGTGGCTCGTGCCCCCGGACGTCCAAGGGGACCAAAGCCCCTGCAGGGAGAAGGCAACAGGAATGAAAATGGTACTAAAATGCCATTGGGGAATGAACAGCCTCAGGCTAGTGGAGCCAACAAAGACACACAATGTCTACAGGAACTGAAGAAAATGGTAGAAGAGGTGTTACAGGCAAACACAGACCTAAAGGTTCAAGTGGAAGAGTTGCGGAAATGCCAGAGAGATACAATACCCAGTTCTCCACGTAAAAAGCTCAATATGCAAGGGAGTCAAGACTCTCGTTCCCGGAGGCAGAACCAACCCAACCAGAGGTCCTCTCAAGGAGCCAGTGATAGAAACTGCTTCAGATGTGGTGAGCTTGGACACTTTGTAAGAGAGTGCCCGTTCTCTGTTGTTATGGGACAACTACAATTGACAGCACAGCCAAGAATGAGCCCACCCTCCGAGGTGCAATCGCGAACCGGTGGTACTGTACCAAAGCAAGGCCCATTTGGAAGTACAGGTGCCATTGGCATGGAGCAAGGTCCCCAGGCAAACTAAGGAGGGCCGAACCCTGTGGCCAAGGGGCGGTCCAAATTTTGGAAGGCCAGTCAGAAGTTCAAAGAGTTCAAGACGTTCAATTTATTGATGATTGCTGTATAGAGGAAGAAGTAATTAGCATACGTAGAAAACTTCCAGATTATGCTGGAGTATATATACAGGGAAGAATTCAAGGGGTTGAAGCTATGTTAACTGTAGATACAGGGGCCACTTCCACAATTGTATCCACAAAGATTTTCCAAGCCATTCCATTTGAGGAAAGGCCAACTCTACATACTACCCAGGTGAAAAGATTGGTGAATGCAGATGGAAGACCTATAGATTTTGTGGGCAGAGCACAGTTGGAGCTCTACATGGGTCCACTACAAATGAATAAGACTGTTACTATTGCTGATATTGAAGATGATGTACTCTTGGGTGCTGATATTTTGCTCAAGGATCCCTCAGGACCTGCAGACCTGATCCAGAGCGAAAGGAAAATGCTCCTTAGGGGAGTCACCATACCAATTGAGCAAGTTGGAATGGCACAGCGAACCCGGCGTGTTTGTGCAGGTGAAGATTTTGTGGTGCCAGGAATGAGTGAAGCAGTGATTGGGGTATTGATAGATGGTGAAGTGGGAATTCACACAGAAGGCAGTGTCCTGATTGAAGCTTCAGCATCCTTCACTGAAAGTCATTCATTGGTGGTAGCCCCAACTTTGGTTGACAAGGCAGATTATGGTAACAGGGTGGTTTGAGTGCTCAACCCATTTCCAAGCCCTGTTGACATAAAAAGGAGCACTGTACTGGGGAATGCTTCAGAAGTGGAACCAGGAATTGGAACTGTTGTTCAAGAAGAATATGGAGAAGATAGAGGAAATATGGACAGCATTAGAAGAATCAGCCTACTTGCATCCCCATAAGACCCTATGGAGGAAGTTCAAGAACCAACAGGCATACAACTAGCCATCAGAGAGGGGGATGATCTTCCATCACACCTAAAGGATCTCTACACTGAGTCAGTACAGGCCAAGACAGATGCTGAACACACTGCCATTGCTGAAATGTTAACGAACTTCAAAGATACCTTCTCCAAGAATGAAGATGATCTGGGTTTGACCCATCTGGTTGAACATGAAATTGACACCAATGGTGCAAAACCAATCAAACAACCTCCAAGAAGGATCCCAATTGCCTTTACAGGGGAAGATAAAGAAGCAGTACAGAAATTGATTCGGCAGGGCTCAGTCCAACCGTCAAAGTCACCATGGGCTTCCCCAATTTGTTTAGTGCGGAAAAAGGACGGTACTGTACGGCCATGTGTGGATTATCGGAAGGTCAATGCAGTCACAAAAAAGGATGCTTTCCCTCTACCCAAGACTCAAGATTGCCTTGATGCCATGGCTGGTGCCACCCTATTTTCCACATTGGATATCACCTCGGCCTACAACCAGGTCCCGGTTAAGAGAGAAGATATACCCAAAACCGCCTTTGTAACAAGATGCGGATTGTATGAATACACCACCATGCCATTTGGCCTCACCAACTCACCTGCTACTTTTCAAAGGCTGATGGAAGTAGCCCTAAGTGGGCTACAATGGCAGACCTGTTTAATATATCTGGATGATGTCATCACCTTTGGAAAGAGTTTTGGAGAGCATTTAGAACGGTTAAAAGAAGTTCTTACCCGTATTTCCATGGCAGGGTTGAAGCTAAAGCCAAGCAAGTGTCACTTATTCCAGGAACAGTTCACCTTTCTAGGACACGTAGTTTCAAAGGATGGAGTTTTACCTGACCCAGATAATGTAAGGAAGATCCGGGACCTGCCCACCCCCAAGTCTGTAACGGAAGTAAGGGCCTTCCTTGTTATGGGAAATTACTATCGCCGATTTATCAAAGATTTCTCAAAGGAAGTTCATCCACTGACCCAACTCACAAAGAAGGAAGTAAAGTTCAAGTGGACAGCTGAATGCCAAGCTTCCTTCCTGAAAGTAAAGGAAATCCTGGTAGGTCCTGACATCATGGCCTTCCCAAAAGATTGTGGGAACTTCATCGTTGATACAGATGTGAGTGACTTTAGCATAGGAGCAGTCCTATCACAAGAACAGGAGGGGGTAGAAAGGGTCATAGCCTATGGAAGCCGTACACTTAGCCGTGCGGAAAAGAACTAGTGTGTAACTGATAAAGGACTACTAGCTGTGAAGTATTTCCTGGAGCAGTACAAACATGATCTTCTAGGGCGCTGCTTCCTAGTCCGAACTGATCACCAAGCCCTAAGGTGGCTCTTTAGTCTGAAAGATCCCAAAAGCCGGATAGCAAGGTGGATTGAGGACCTATCTGCCTTTGACTTTGTAGTGGAATATAGAGCAGGAAAGAAACGTGGGAATGCTGATTTTCTTTCAAGATGCTGGAATCCCAGAGATTGTACCTGTGAAGATGCTGATGTGGCTTGCCAATTAAGATGTGGTCCATGCCGAAAATGCACAAAGAGGGCTGAGGACATGCAGAGCTCTCTAATTATTGGCAAGGAGAAGGCCTGCAGAGCAAGGCTGGCACAGCCAAGGGCAACAAACCCGGGACTGTCATGCTTCCGGAGCATAAAGCATATGCTTTTAAGGATACTCTTTACCATTGCCATAGCTTTTGGATTGGTCAAGCAAGGCAGGCATGGGGATCAGGATAACAATCACAAGTTCCACAGACAGCACAGTTCTGCAGAGGTAATCAGTGCGATGACAATGGACCTGAAAGATGATGGCAGGATACTGCCTAAACTTTGGTTACTAGGGCATGCCACAGCCCTTATTAGAAGAATCATATTGAAAATGCAAAAATATGTTATGCCCTGGATAGGGACGAACAGTCAATGTCCAGATAGAGAATGTCTGAGAAGGGCTGTGGAGGGGCTGGCTTGGTTAGGCAGCAAAAGTGGCTTGCGCAAGAAGCAGTTGGAGGACCCTGATATTAAGCCCATGTTACACTGGGTAGAAAGTGGGAAAAGACCATTTGGGCAGGAAGTGTGTAGGGCTAGCCCAGCAACCCGTCATTATTGGAACCTCTGGGCTAGCTTAGAGGTGCATGATGGGGTGCTCTATAGGCAATTTCACCGTAAGGATGGCACTGGGTGTCATCTCCAACTATTACTCCCAGCGAGTTTGAGATGTGATGTTTTGAGGCAGATGTACAACAGTTTGTTGTCAGGACATCTTGGAAGAAAGAAAACCCAAGAGAAGACTCTCCAACGATTTTATTGGTTTGAAGTAAGGGAAGATATCAGGAACTGGATTGCCAGGTGCTATGAATGCGGCATGACAAAGCCATTAAATAGACTTGCAAAGGCTCCCCTTGGCTCCATGATAGTTGGCGCTCCACTTGACAGGTTGTCAACTGATATTCTTGGTCCACTTCCAGAAACCCCCAGGGGGAACTGTTTCATCCTGGTAGTATCAGACCACTTCACTAAATGGACAGAAATCTTCCCCATCCCTGACTTTACCGCAAAGACATGTGCAGCTGTCATACTGAATGAGGTCATTGCCAGATTTGGGTGCCCCTATGATCTACACTCAGACCAAGGGAGGAACTACGAGAGTGTTCTCTTCAAGGACTTGTGCAGACTTCTTGAGATCAGGAAGACAAGGACCTCACCTGGCAATCCTAGAGGAAATGGACAGACAGAGCGTTTTAACAAAACTATTATCAGGATGATAAAAGCCTATATCAAGGGAGAGCAAACAGAGTGGGACAGGAACCTGGGATGTTTGGCAGGAGCATACCGGGCAACAGTACAAGAAACCACAGGAGTAACTCCAAATCTGCTGATGCTAGGCCGGGAAGTTCGACTTCCTGCTGAGGTCATATATGGATCTGCTACATGTCAAGAAGAAGTACAGGTGGTCACCTATGGGGATTACGTGAACCAACTGAGATGCAAGATGCAGAAAGCCCATGAAGTGGCCAGGCAACACCTACAGAAGTCAGCTAATTGCAGAAACAGAATTATGATGCCAAACTCTCTTTTCATACCTATAAGGTTGGGGACTTGGTGTGGTTTCTTTCAGATGCTGGGCAATTAAATGTGACCCCAAAGCTCAGGTGTCCCTATGAGGGTCCCTTTGTGGTGGTTGCTAAACACAATGACCTCAACTATGCCATACAACTGGATCCCTCTGGCCGCAAGCGAGTTGTTCATCATAATGGTCTGAAGCCATATCAGGGGGATGTGACCCCCAAGTGGATTCAGAGAGCCGTAGCCAAGAAACGAAAGTGATGAGAAGCTGGTGTTTCCTACCTTGGCCAACCCACTGTGTTGCCTAATCTCACCTTCATCCCGAGTTCTTGATGCACTATGAGCAATGATGTAACAAATGAAATTAAATTGTTGAGTTTTTCTGTTGCAGAGAGAGATGTCTGAGGCAGCACGGGCAGCATACAAGAAACAGGGTCCAGTGGTGAGGTGCAACGTGTGTGAGAGTTATGTAGGGGATCGCATTCAGGTAGCGGAGCATGTGCTGCGGAACCACCTGGCTGCCCTTGAGGTGCCGTTCTACTGTGACGAATGCCACACCCCATTGAGGAGCAGGAATCAAGCCAAAAGGCACCTGCAGACCAAGCACCAGATAAACTCAATAGCCGATGCCCCTGCCAGCTTTATTCACACTGGGAAGGACCTGCAGCTCATCCCACAGCATGCCACTGTGGTAAGTGAGGAGCTTTCCATCGCCCATTATGAGGCCAGGGCCAAGAGACAAACAGGTGACGTATCTGGGTCAGGATCTAGCAAAAGGGCCAAGATAGGGACTACGGACAGACCAGAACCAACAATGTCCGGTGAGACTGAAGTTGGGAAGTTGGGTGACGACAGCAAAGCAGAGGAGAAGCGACAAAGTGAGAGCAAAGTTCAGCAGGACAGTGGGGTTGAGAAGAAGGAAAGAAATGGCGAAGGCAGAGAGGAGAAGCGACAAAGTGAGAGCAAAGTTCAGCAGCACAGTGGGGCAGAGAAGAAGGGAAGGACTGATGGGGACAAAGAGAAGGAGAAACGACAAGGTGGACGCAAAGTTCAGCAGCACAGTGAGGCAGAGAAGAAGGGAAGGAATGGTGAGGACAAAGATAAGGAGCAGCAACAAGGTAGAAGCAAAGTTCAGAAGGACAGTGAGGTGGACAAAAGGGGAACAAATGGAGAAGACAAAGAGAAGGAGAAGAGACAAGGGAAAAGGAACAGTAAGAAAACTGAACTGAAGCAAACTAGCCAGTATGAACAGAAAAGTGGGCAACAGCCCACTGCATGCAGAAAGGAAGGACACACTACCTCAAAAGGGAAGGGTAATCCAGCCAGGGAGCCAGAGAGGCAAAGAAGCCACACCATGTCCATTAGCAGCGAGTCATCTGCCTCACCCAGCCTGTCGGAAGGCAACAGGGAGCTGGACCAAGCCAGAAGCCCTACTACTTCAATAAGCAGTGGAGTGTCTACCTCGTCCTGCGTATCGAGTTCATCAGCCGCTACCTCCTCCACTCGGAGCAAAGAGACGTCGGAACTGAAGCTGCATGCAGACTACATCCCAGAATTTGAATCGCCTAAGAGAGGCTCAGCTCCACCCCCAACGCCAGGGAAAGGTACCTTCAAGAGCCCACCTCCAGTCCCCAGGGTGGAGATAAACAGGCAACCAGCTGCATCAGGCAGCACCCAACCTGTCGAGGGGCAAATTGTGGAGGCGCTCGCCTACATGCGGGAAGCACTTGAGGCCAACACAAGGGTGATGAAGCAACTAGTACAAGCCCTCCAAGAGGCCAAGCCCAGCGATAATGCCCAAGGGGGAAATGCTGGAAGGCTGGTACAAGCCCTGCAGCAGGCCAAGCCCAGAGATAACGCCCAAGGGGAAAATGCTAGAAGGCACCACACCTCTGCAAGCAGGACATCTGGCCATTCCAACCGTGAACCACATGGAGACTGCAGGAGGGTTGTTAGGAGGAATAGCCCACCACTCTC
This sequence comes from Hermodice carunculata, assembly GCA_964020975.1. Lineage (NCBI taxonomy): Eukaryota > Metazoa > Annelida > Polychaeta > Eunicida > Amphinomidae > Hermodice > Hermodice carunculata. Next base: position 64,587,495 of record OZ026615.1, on the reverse strand, counting down.
CACCAGTACTAGGAGGCGGCCGTTCCCACCCATGACCAGTTGGTAAAGGTACAAGTTCCAACGCCTCACTACTCCTGCCCAGTCCTTGAGACCAAGTACAGGTTGGCATCACTAGATAGGGAATTACAGTTGCATGGCCAGACCAAGGCCAGTGGATTAAAGTTAAAATGGATGGCCAAATAAAGGCTGGTGCGGTTAAGTACCAAATTGTAAGGCCAAATCCAGGTTGTTGCCGCTAATTTCAAATTGGACTTTAAGGTTGAAGGACATTCCAGAGTTGGTGCTTGTGGCAGAGACTGTTCTTGCTGATTATGTACAGAAATGAGCAATTATACTTTGTGGTACCCATATGCTTCGTTGAGTTTTCTATATTCATGTTGGTGGAAATGGGGAAGTGTGAATGTCTTCTTGCACCACAAGAACAGTGTTGATGGGTGTATCAGGGGTCCTCGGGACGAGACCCCTGAAACAGGGGGATAATTGTAATGGGCAGACTTGATCTGTCATAGTGCTACTGTTGATAGCATGGATCAGCTCTGGTAAATAGGCCTCCTCTCACAGGTAGGGGGCAGCACTGCCCAGGCACCCAGCAGTTTTACCACTAGGGGTCTCTTTCTCTCAACATACATGTGCGTGACTGGCAGAGTGAAGTAGGCCTAAGTTTTTACCAAATCTGGAAGCCACCTGGTAGGTAACCTCAAACTACTTGTGTTGATGTGAAAGATGAGTGGTCCAAACTACAGAATTGCAGGCATGTTAGACAGTATCTGCATCATGTTTTAAAGAATGAACACAAATATGTTTCCATGACCTTGGCAGCCATTTTGATGTCCTTCATCAACTGGCATGGTGACATGCTCCTGTGCTTCTACAAGTGGAAGTGTTTCCTTACTCACCTACCCCAACAGGGATGTGTATATTAATTCCAGATAGAACAGATAGCCAATAAAGTGCTGTGGAATTTCGTTTTGGTATCCATGAATATGCCTATTCTGACCCTGGTAAACCATGCAGCCACTTAGGCCTACATGTACCTGTGTGAATGGTAATGCGCATTCAAGAACTCTGTTCTTCCTCCAATTTCCTGCCAAGCAAGATTGTTTCCTGTGGGAGTGAACCTGTATGAAGTGATGTGAACCCTGTATGTTGTGGTATGGAAGTGAGTGCGTGGATGAAAGTTGGATACTGTGAGTGATGAAAAGTCCACATTCCAGTAATAGTTCCCAATTTCACCCATAGGGGCATGGTCTGACAGCAAGTTGATCTAATACAACCCATGACTCACTACCAACGTCATTGCTGGCTACAATGACATCACCAATTACTGCTTGCTGATTGGTTGAATTTATTGCATGATCATTGGTTAACAGTTGCTGAGCATTAAAACATGATTGGTTTAATCAACTGCAAGGTGATTGGTGCAAATAGCTGCCCACTGATTGGTCCTCATATTTGCCTGCTGATTGGTCCAAATAGCTGCATGCTGATTGGTCCAAATAGCTGCATCCTGATTGGTTAAAATCATATCTGCATGATGATTGGATAAATTGTTGTGCATGGTTATCCCCCCAAAATGTATAAAAGGAGCAGCAAAAGCCAGGAGGGGGGGGGGGGAGAGTGGCCCAGGTGGCCGAAGAGGACACATCTCAAGAGCAGACCCTGGAAACCCAAGACAGAAGAAGAGGACTCAGAAGAGGATCCATCTTGGACTCGGACTACCAGGGAAACCGCAGGGACCACTGGAACCGAGGAAACCGTGGAAACTGAGGAACCCCAAGACAGAAGAAGAGGACTCAGAAGAGGATCCATCTTGGACTTGGACTACCAGGGAAACAGCAGGGACCACTGGAACCGAGGAAACCGTGGAAACTGAGGAACCCCAAGACAGAAGAAGAGGACTCGGAAGAAGATCCATCTTTGACTTGGGCTACCAGGGGAACTGCAGGGACCACCGGAACTGAGGAAACCGTGGAAACTGAGGAACCCCAAGACAGAAGAAGAGGATTTAGAAGAGGATCCATCTTGGACTTGGACGACCAGGGAAACTGCAGGGGCCACCAGAACCGAGGAAACCGTGGAAACTGAGGAACCCCAAGACAGAAGAAGAGGACTCAGAAGAGGATCCATCTTTGACTTGGGCTACTAGGGAAACTGCAGGGACCACTGGAACCGAGGAAACCGTGGAAACTGAGGAACCCCAAGACAGAAGAAGAGGACTCAGAAGAGGATCCATCTTGGACTCGGGCTACCAGGGGGAAACTGCAGGGACCACCGGAACTGAGGAACCCCAAGACAGAAGAAGAGGGTTCAGAAGAGGATCCATCTTGGACTTGGACGACCAGGGAAGCTGCAGGGACTCCAGGAACCAAGGAAACTGTGGAAACTGAGGAACCCCAAGACAGAAGAAGAGGATTCAGAAGAGGATCCATCTTGGACTTGGACGACCAGGGAAGCTGCAGGGACTCCAGGAACCGATAAAACCGTGGAAACTGAGGAACCCCAAGACAGAAGAAGAGGACTCAGAAGAGGATCCATCTTGGACTTGGACTACCAGGGAAACAGCAGGGACCACTGGAACCGAGGAAACCGTGGAAACTGAGGAACCCCAAGACAGAAGAAGAGGACTCGGAAGAAGATCCATCTTTGACTTGGGCTACCAGGGGAACTGCAGGGACCACCGGAACTGAGGAAACCGTGGAAACTGAGGAACCCCAAGACAGAAGAAGAGGATTTAGAAGAGGATCCATCTTGGACTTGGACAACCAGGGAAACTGCAGGGGCCACCAGAACCGAGGAAACCGTGGAAACTGAGGAACCCCAAGACAGAAGAAGAGGACTCAGAAGAGGATCCATCTTTGACTTGGGCTACTAGGGAAACTGCAGGGACCACTGGAACCGAGGAAACCGTGGAAACTGAGGAACCCCAAGACAGAAGAAGAGGACTCAGAAGAGGATCCATCTTGGACTCGGGCTACCAGGGGAAACTGCAGGGACCACCGGAACTGAGGAACCCCAAGACAGAAGAAGAGGGTTCAGAAGAGGATCCATCTTGGACTTGGACGACCAGGGAAGCTGCAGGGACTCCAGGAACCAAGGAAACTGTGGAAACTGAGGAACCCCAAGACAGAAGAAGAGGATTCAGAAGAGGATCCATCTTGGACTTGGACGACCAGGGAAGCTGCAGGGACTCAAGGAACCGATAAAACCGTGGAAACTGAGGAACCCCAAGACAGAAGAAGAGGACTCAGAAGAGGATCCATCTTGGATTCGGGCTACCAGGGAAACCACAGGGACCACTGGAACTGAGCAAACCGTGAAAACTGAGGAACCCCAAGACAGAAGAAGAGGACTCAGAAGAGTATCCATCTTGAACTTGGACTACCAGGAAAACTGCAGGAACCACTGGAACCGAGGAAACCGTGGAAACTGAGGAACCCCAAGACAGAAGAAGAGGACTCAGAAGAGGATCCATTTTGGACTTGGGCTACCAGGGGAACTGCAGGGACCACCGGAACTGAGGAAACTGTGGACATTGAGGAACCCCAAGACAGAAGAAGAGGACTCAGAAGAGGATCCATCTTGGACTTGGACGACCAGGGAAGCTACAGGGACTCCAGGAACCGAGGAAACCGTAGAAACTGAGGAACCCCAAGACAGAAGAAGAGGACTTAGAAGTGGATCCATCTTTGACTTGGACTACCAAGGAACCTCTAGGGACCGCAGGAACAAAGGGAACTGATGGAACCAAGAAATTCCAAGTACCATAGAAGACGTAGCTTTGGAGGATAACAAAAAGGTACAGAGTAACGTTGTAGAGGATAGTGCAGAGGTACAGAGTACAGTTTCACAGAATTGTGCAGAGGCACAGAGTACAGTACAGAGGTACAGAGTACAGTTTCAGAGGATAGTGTAGAGGCACAGAGTACAGTACAGAGGTACAGAGTGCAGTTTTGGAGGATTGTGCAGAGGCACAGAGTACAAGTACAGGGTCCGAGGTACAGAGTACAGTGCGGAGGATTGTGCAGAGACACAGAGTACAAGTACAGGGTCTGAGGTACAGAGTACAGTTTTAGAGGATTGTGCAGAGGCACAGAGTACAAGTACAGGGTCCGAGGTACAGAATTCAGTACAGAGGATAGTGTAGAGGCACAGAGTACAAGTACAGAGTCCAAGGTTCAGAGTTCAGTTTCAGAGAATTGTGCAGAGGCACAGAGTACAGTACAGAGGTACAGAGTACAGTTTCAGAGAATTGTGCAGAGGCACAGAGTACAGTACAGAGGTACAGAGTACAGTTTCAGAGGATAGTGTAGAGGCACAGAGTACAGTACAGAGGTACAGAGTGCAGTTTTGGAGGATTGTGCAGAGGCACAGAGTAGAGTTACAGGGTCCGAGGTACAGAGTACAGTGCGGAGGATTGTGCAGAGGCACAGAGTACAAGTACAGGGTCCGAGGTACAGAGTACAGTACAGAGGATAGTGTAGAGGCACAGAGTACAAGTACAGAGTCCAAGGTTCAGAGTTCAGTTTCAGAGAATTGTGCAGAGGCACAGAGTACAGTACAGAGGTACAGAGTACAGTTTCAGAGAATTGTGCAGAGGCACAGAGTACAGTACAGAGGTACAGAGTACAGTTTCAGAGGATAGTGTAGAGGCACAGAGTACAGTACAGAGGTACAGAGTGCAGTTTTGGAGGATTGTGCAGAGGCACAGAGTAGAGTTACAGGGTCCGAGGTACAGAGTACAGTGCGGAGGATTGTGCAGAGGCACAGAGTACAAGTACAGGGTCCGAGGTACAGAGTACAGTACAGAGGATAGTGTAGAGGCACAGAGTACAAGTACAGTCCAAGGTTCAGAGTTCAGTTTCAGAGAATTGTGCAGAGGCACAGAGTACAGTACAGAGGTACAGAGTACAGTTTCAGAGAATTGTGCAGAGGCACAGAGTACAGTACAGAGGTACAGAGTACAGTTTCAGAGGATTGTGCAGAGGTACAGAGTACAGTACAGAGGTACAGAGTACAGTTTCAGAGGATAGTGCAGAGGTACAGAGTAAGGTTACAGAGGATTGTGCAGAGGCACAGAGTACAAGTACAGAGTCCAAGGTACAGAGTACAGTACAGATGATAGTGCAGAGGCACAGAGGACAGTTACAGAGTCCAAGGTACAGAGTAAAGAACAGAGTGCAGTCCAAGGGGTAGAGTCCAAATACAGTGGGAAAATACAGATTAAAGTACAGTATGGATACATGGGCCATATAAAGTGTGCATGATCCAAGGAAACTCAAATCTGCATTGTATTTACTGAGAATAAACTGCTTTGAATTTACACTTGTATAAATTGACCGGACATTGGTATTCGCATGACTGTTTGAATTGGAAGTGAGTGATCATTGCCCATTCTTAGCTCCCACCTTCCCTATCCATTAGAGAGAAGTGTTACAATATGTATTGGGAGCAGTCGAGCAGGAAATGTTTCACAGTCTCACGTCCCATTCCGCAGTTACAATCGGGGTTATCAACAAGATTATGCTTAAACAGATGATGATTCCGAGAACTGGACTCTGTGCGTAGCCGCACATGATGTACTTGACCGTGCCGCGTGCCGCAGTGGCAGTAACTGCATGCATGGCTTTTCCCTAAGTTATGGTGGCACAAAAGTGCCAACTAAAATATTTTTCTCTCTCCATAAAAATGCGAAGGCGAAAACAAGAAAATAAGAAAACAGAACAGCGAAAACAAGAAAACACGAAGGCGAAAATGCGAAAACACAACTACTACTGAAGCCAGATCATTTATATTAACCAAAAACAAAACAAAAGTGGTCCTTAAATGGAACCTTGGGGTACACCAGCCAAAAGGTTTGACCAATTAGACGACTGTCCATTGATTACTACTCTTTGTCTTCTATTTTCCAAGTAAATGACAAACCGTTTGTATAATTTTCCATTAATTCCAATTTTTTCGAGTTTGTGCGGTATCCCCTTGTGCCAGACTCGATCAAACGCTCGACTTATATCTAAAAATACAAACTGAACGTCTTTTCCTTCATCTATAGCTTCTGCTATAAGGTCATACACTCCCAGTAGTTGACACACAGCTGAGTCACTAGGTGAGTAAGGGCTGGTTCAACATTTTCATCATTTTTGAATTAGTACTTACAGTACGCAAGGGGGTAGGGGGTTAAATGGGTCTATACACTTTCACAGAATATTGAAAATGATGGTCAACTTTTGGCCTGTTTTGTGCAATTTGCTATGATTATTTTTTGGAAAATCATCATTTTGAAAGTACCAATTTGTGGGGAGGGAGGGGGGTCATGAAATTTAGTACCCTTAGTACTAATTCAAAAATGATGATAATGTTGAACCATCCCTAAGCAGACTGCCATCTAGATAACAATTGGTTAACTTTACAGTAATTATATACATCATTGAAAACACAACGCTCAAATACTTTCCCTACAACACTTAAAATAGATATGGGTCTGTAATTTTCCTTAAGTTGTTTTGAGTTCTTTTTGTGGATGGGTGTAACATTTGCATCCTTCCATTTACGTGGAAAGTTGTGATTGTCCATTGAATTTCGAAAAATAATTGAAAGGGGTTTGGAAATTGAGGCAGCTGCACATTTAAGAAGTTTGGTACTTATTGAATCTGGACCAGACGCTTTTCCAGTATCCAGGGAAAGAAGTATGTCTTAACTTTGTTTTCGTCTAATGCTATATCAGAAAGGCGTGAATCAGTTGTTATAACAGGATTGGACAGTTGTATATTAGCATCCTCGTCTTGAGACTGACAAAGACCTGGAAAATAATTGTTAAATAGCTCTGCTTTTTCCATATTGTCTGCAATGACATCATTTCCTTCAACCATGCAGAGGTGGATATGCGGAAGCCTTCCCTCCCTCATTTAGAAGCTGTTTGACGAGTTTCCACCAAAACTTTGGATTTTGTTTTTCACCATCGTTGATTTTCTGAGACACATTATTGTAATAAGCTAATTTAGCGGACTTTACGTCACTTGCAATTTCATTTCTGTCGAAATGCATCCCAAGACTGTGGAGTGTCACGTGATTTGGCTTTCCTATGAATGCGATCTCTTTTGCGCATTTTGCGCCTCATTTCAGAAGACAGCCAAGGAGGGTGGGCTGGCCTTACAGTGATTGTTTTGGTAGGACTGTATTCATCGACTTTTTGTAGAAAAAGACTAGTCCACTTATGGACCATTTCATTCGTGTCGGCACAAATATAAAAAAAATGGTCCCAATTAATTGTAGATAAGTCGGAATTCAGTCCATCAAAGTTTGCTCTGTCATAGAGCCAAATTTTACGTTTGTACGTTTGGCGTCCTTGTATTTTGAATTTTATTGAACAGAAAACCGCATGATGATCGCTGTATGTTATTGGGATGGTCCCTGCTAATGAAATAAAATCGGGACATGATGTGGCAATGATGTCTATACGGGTTGAGGAGGTTTGTGTAATTCGAGTTGGAGCAGATATTAACTCAGTTAAATTGTATGCATCACAGATTGGAAGTAGTTTACTACTACGGGGTTTGAGAGTGTCATCATTGAAGTCTCCTGAAATAAATATACTATTTATGTTTTTTTCTTTAGCTAAATCCAGAGATTCTTCGAATTTTGACCAAAAAGACGTATCAGTAGGAGGTCTGTAAAATGTACCTATGAGACATATACGATTTTCACAAAAAATTTTTAGCCATACACATTCTATGCCCGCTACTTCTAAGCATGGAGCAAGTATTTCTAGTTTTATTGCTCCATGTTCTAAGTCAGGTCTCCTTTTGGCAGTTATGTTCTGTGAAACATAAACACAAACTCCTCCTCCTATACCGGTGGTTCTGTCGCACCTAAATGGGTCTTGGAACCCGTGAAGCATGACGGACTCACAAGATATGCTGTCGTTTAACCATGTTTCAGTAACGGCAATTATATCGTGATCAAGTGCATCGTTTTCCAGTTGGTCTACCTTGTTACGTAAGCTTTGTATATTCAAGTGTAGTATTGAAACGTCTTTACGTTCGGGATCGCTTGAACACCACGATATGTTGTTGTCATCGCTACTCAAATTAGACATGTTTGCAGACATATATTAAACGATGCACTTGGTCCGGGGTTTAATTCAATATCACCACATTACAATAAAAGAGCTCTGGGCTCTCGGCAATAAACTCCGGCTGCTTGATTTGGTGAATATATAACGACTTAATAAAATGGTCTGTTGGCAAGGCAAGCGGACTGCAGTGGTCAATGAACATAAGTACTTAATCCACATTAGGTGGGTGAGAAAAATTCCAAAAGAAATAAGGCAAGTGGCACCTCCGCTTGCGTTGACCACAAACACGTAAGTTCACACAAATACACGCTGTTTTAATGTCAAAGTTGTTGGCTCTTGGGTAGGTGATTGTTCTGGCATGTTTGAATCGAGTTCTGAAACAAGTAAGAAAGTGCCAATTGTGAGTATTGATTTTGTAAGATAAAACAAAATAAGTGCTATAAACATGTGAACAAAAATTTCACGTGGAGTCACAAAAATGTTTTTGGTGTAGGAAAAACAATGTGGCATTCAGAAAGCTTTGGTCTTATGGTGAAGTCTATTTATTTGAAGGAACAATTTAAGGTCTGAACAGGTGTTTTAAACACCATGACGCTTGTGTGTGTATAGGGGAAAAAGACAGAAGCTCAGTCGTCCGTGGAGGCATATCGGTGATCAATGATATTTCTGCAAGTCACTGGCACGCTTGATCAGGGCAACGCGATCATCTTGCTGTTTGACGTCCATCTGCAGTCCAAGTGTCGTTTATCTTTTTCTGTTTGTTTAATTGCCGTGCTTTGTAAGCGATCGCTGCTCTTATTCCTGTCAAGTCCTCGTTCACAAAGATCTTCTTTCCTGGGGTCCAGCTGATCTTAATGATGTTCTGGCTTTGTAGACGGATCTACGTGCCCTGTAACTTGTGAACTTTACAACAATGGCCCTGTTTTTGCCGTCCACCTTTTTTCCTACTCTGTGGGTACGACCAATATCTCTTATATCTACGTTGACTTTCATCACTTTGTTAAAGAGGTCAAGCACCATTGAATCAGTATCCTCATGAGGTGTTTCCTTCCAATCAAGTTCACAAGTTACAGGGTATATGGTGGCACGAAAGTGCCAACTAAAATTTTTTTCTCTCTCCATAAAAATGCGAAGACGAAAACTAGAACATAAGAAAACAGAACAGCGAAAACAAGAAAACACTAATGCGAAAACACTAAAATATAAAACACGAAGGCGAAAATGCGAAAACACGACAGAAAATATGTCGTGTTTTCGCACTCGCATTTTCGTATTAGCATTTTCTCGTCTTACTGTTTTCTTTCCTTGGTCGAAAACAAGAAAACACGGATAAATAACACTAAATTAAAAACCACAAGGCGGAAATGCGAAAACACAACCGCGAAAATACGACAGCAATTATATGTCGTGTTTTCGCCTCGCATTTTCGTGTTTTCGTATCAGCGTTTTCTCCTTTTACTGTTTTCGTTTCTTGGTCAAAAACGTCACAACTTGATGAGGGAAGTAATTTGGGATCTTCAGAATTTCACGGGCAAGTTTTTTCAAGATGAGATTTATATTATTATATTATGCATATACATACATCATTTATGTTAGCTAAAAGAATTAATCTACTGAACACTTTAACTTTTATAGTTTGTAATTGTATTTTACAAATGGATTCAAAGAAAATGTATGGTCGCACCAAATAACCCATATTGGTGCCCCTGTAGTAGCGGGGTAGTTTTTATTATTATATCTCGCTTATACTAATAGAACTGGTTAGCGGACGGCTATGATACCAAGATCGAGCGAACAGGTAAAACTGGTATTAGAAAGCACACTTTTATACATGTTGCATTTGTGATAATATTTACGGTAAATATTACATTTTGATCCTTGAGCTAAACTCTGCACACATCAATATAGGAAAGCTGCATTGACCGATAAATACCCAAATTGCAAAAATTGTCAAAAAATTCGGGAAATCACAGCAGTGCCGTTTTGTTTGACCCTTCCACAAGGAACATATCCACCAAGTTTCATCTTAATCTGTGTGGCGGTTCTGGAGACGTCAAAATTAGCAAAAACCACAAAAAGTCATTAAAAAATTTAAACAAAATCGAGGCCTCGACGATCTATGATTACACGGAGACCAATTTCTGATTTGAAATTTATTTTTCATTTGAATTTGAATTAAGAACGTCGTTTCTTGCTAGGAATTTGCCAACACTGTATAAATTTGCTACCACATAACACAAATTTGAGCCACACCCGGCCACCACGCCTCAAGTCGGCCACAAAATACATGCACGAAACTCACCCATTGTTATAAAATTGACATGATTCTTGCCGAATTTAGTTAATGCAAACAATAAAGGATTTCTTTCTACAGTAAATTTCTTGAAACAAGTTTTTAATTTGATCAATCCGTATCTATTCCTCCCTATTTCAAATTCTTTCGAGCGCAGGATCTTTCCATTTATTTACATTTTTACAACGGCAGTGAATGTGGCATACTCCGCATGTATCGGGCCTCTCCATGGCGGATCTATGAGGATTTCGACCGCTATATTTCTTTCTCTGTTTGCTGGGATATTATGTTTTCTGAACTAAACTTCATAATGTTCGGCAGAAATTTACTTGTGATGGGAACTTGATCGCTCGCACTCACGACCGTTCACATCATCCATCTTGAAATGCTTCAAAACCAAATGCACGACAAAGTTGCCGACGCTCTCCGGAACAATCTTCGTCGTTTTTCTGGAGATCAACAACCCACGTGGTCATCACTTTGTTGCATTCGAAACCTAACCTAACCGTGGCAGATAAGCGCAAAGCCACAGAATGATTATTCAGTGTTCTCATTTCTAATTGAACGATGTTTTATCATAGTCTAGTATATTCTATAAAATGAACGATGATAACTTTCGCTGGATCAAAACCCCGATCAAACACGTGCTTGCCTGCATGGCTCAGCGACCGACACTGACGAAATGGGTCGGTCTATTTTCCCACGGTTCAGATCGAGGTGAACATGGCCCGCAAAACACATGTGGTGGCTGTGGGAAAATGCGGAGTCTTATTTTGATCCATAACTTATGAATCACGGGGAGTTAGGCTCCATCGAACGTGTAGAATAAAGTTAAGATAATGAGTTATGCCATCAAAACAATTTTGTGTTGAGTGTGTTGAGTATGTGCTCCCTCCCTCCCCCCCCCCCCCCCCCCCCCGCCGCGTTTTCATACGCATGGGAACAAAAATTATATCACCGGCCAAATACAGACAGGAGAAATTCCATGAAGAAAATTATGCAATAATATCAAAGGGGATCTGTCTTGTTAAGTATATATTCAAGATAATCCTTCTTAAAATGACATAGGTAAACCGTAAACGTATATCCTGGACATGCGAATATTGTGCCAAATTTTACTTATGATGGGAGAAAGCGATTTAGAGGAGCACTCGTTTATAAAGAAATAACATTTGAGGAAGTTCATGCATTACAAGAATGAATATCTGAAATAGGTAGGAGTATGTTTTGAAGATAGGGGCAACTTTATCATTAACCATTTTTCAGAAAAGGATACTGAGGTTGAAATATAACCTCTGTACAACACTCATCCATAAAAGTGTGTTCAGCAACTTAGTCTCTTTGCCAAAAGTAGGCTTACTTTCTGGTAATATTTTTTTTTTTTTACCTCAGCTCAGCTGACTGACAAATAAGCTAAGGTAAAAATAGAATATCATCAGCGAGTAAGTCTATTTTTGAATTTTTGAGATTGATGTTAAAGTCGTTTATGGAAAGCAGCACAACAAGGTTTGATCCTTGGGACACGCCAGAATTGATTTCCATGGAGATGGAGAGGTGGCAACTGATGCAGGCCACGTTTCTACCTGTGTGATAGGACCTGAACCAGTGCAAACACCTCATTTGTATCATTCTGTTTAAGCTTATCTAAAAGTATGTTGTGGTCGACAGTATCAAATGCTTTCTCGAGATCAAGGCACTTGGACCAACTTTTCTCTTATGGAGAGCAATAAATAATGATTTGGTAAGCTTATGGACACCAGTTTGTGCTGAGTGCTTTGGATGGAAACCAGAATGTTCTGGACACAAAATGTTGTGTCCATTGCAGGTGTTATGCTTGTTCTTGCTTCTCCTTTTCACAGATTCCTTAAATTGGCTGTGCTTTAGTTTCTGTGTCTTCATTCTATGCAAAGAGAAAGTGGGCATGCATGTGGACACTTTTTATTTAACAAGACTTACTGCTGAAATTACCGAATGGTCGATAAACATGCTATTTAAAAATAGGCATATGAATTGTTTCTGCATTTCAGGTCCTTTTTTTCTAGGCGTACTGAATTGTGTGAAACTTTTAGCTGAAGAAGCTGGAAAGATAAATGAGTATGTGGACAGTTTGTTTACATAGAAGAACATACACACGCACACACGTACATATATATTTCTATACAAATGGCTGTGGTTATACATTTCTGACCTTCATGTACTGAGAATTCAGTGTTCCCAACCCTCCGGGATTACCCAGGAGGCTCCCTCAATTTTATGCCGAACTTTTTTGAAAAGTGTAGATTTTTGACAAATTTTAGCCGTCTCGCTGAATTTTACTTTGCAGCTCCAGGACTTTCAGTTTGGCAACACTGGACACCACATTTAATTTGAGATAATGGACTTACTGCGAGGCTGATCGTGACAATACCAGTGCCACTACCAGTTCAGGCATATATGGGCCGGGTGCACAGATCTGTCAGCTGTTCTTTAGCCTGTTTAGGAATGAGTATATGAACACTGCAAATTTGACGTGTTGAAGGTCCAACACTGCATTTCAGTCACCATAATCAGTGCATACCATAGGTGTCAACCCCCAAAAGATGCACGACTGGGAGGTTCTTGTAAAAAGTGCATGAAATCAAAGATCATCAATTTTGCCTTAAAATCCCTGTCATTTTAAGACGGGAGAGTTGACAGCTATGACATACTATTGCCAAAATTAATGTACTAATAGTATTGGTGAAAAGTAAATTTCAGAAAAGGAATTCAATCCAAATACGCATCCTGACCCACCCAAAATACTATTAATAAGCAGATTTGAAAATTCTGTACATCGGTAACACTTCTTGACAAGAAAAAGGAGAAATTCTTATTCATACCACGATATGAGAAAAATTCAGATCTCTGGATAAAATGTTTACACAGGCTTTATAAGCTTTTTTAAAATCCCTTCTCAATTTATCACAGGTATATATAAATTTACTGAAGAAAAGAACCAACAGAACAGGAAATTGGTGCACCAAAAAAAACAAACCAAAAATAAAAACAAGAAACAAAAAAAAAACCGCCCAAAGTGTCCCTTCTGCTATATATACATGTAGGTACATGTACTTGGAGGAATCCTAAATGTCGCCCAGTTAGCGTTTCCTCCATGGTATGTAAAAGATGGATCTAAATGGTCTCCCCATGCACCTATATGTGTGTAATGCAAATTACACGAGACATAACTCACAAACATATGGTCAACACACTAAAAGGATGCAGTGTGGAAATACTCTTCTTTTTCTATTGTGTTGTTTAATTTGAGTAAAGAAAACAAAATATGCAGCATTGGAAGTCAAAGACCTGAATTTATTCCACAGCACCGTGAAAACTACAAATCTCTACAAAACAATGTAATGTACTAATATGTTATAACATCATATAATTTTTTCTTTCCCATGAAGAAACAAAATTTAATATGCAGAGATGACGGCAAAAGTCTCAAACAAAGTGGTCAAAACCTGACAAGTACAAGTACAAGTACAATGACAACAAATCTGTAATACAGCAGATGAAAATATGCGAGTCGGCCAGCCAGGCAAAATCATGTGAAAGATGCGAAAACCTGTTGAATGGACAAGGCCCACGATACTGCTCTCATAAGGGCAGCATTTCCGACATGCGGAAGACATGTACATGTGTTCAGATTCTTTTCCTGATACCTACATAAAACATTACACCTGCACATCATAAAATCCAAACAGACCAGAGTGAATTTGCAAAGAATATATTTTCCCTCACATTGTAGTAAGAGGTTTTCTTAAAGGGAACAAATATAATAAAATTGATATAAAACCAAATTAATTTTGTGGGGGGTATTTTCTGTATGTTTATAGCAGTTAAACCAGGACTGAGCACGTGTCAGAATGCTTGTAGCATCAAACTTTCCTCCTGTAGCACAGTCAGTCTAAATTTCCTATCTTCATAATGGTACAACATGTTTCCCTGTAGCACTTTTCTGCATTCTTGTAGCACTTTGGCGCTACAGTGCTACAGGATGCCCAGCCATGGTTAAACTTAAAACAATTTCGGTTCTGTTTTTCTCATTCTATATTTACTTGTTTGATTCTGCTGGTCCCATGGGAATTTAATAAAATTAGTTTCACCAGTTCTGGGTATAAAAGTCATTGGAATTTTTAAAAGTTAATATGCATAAACATGAACTTCAGGGTTTTACTTAAATCAATATATATATCCCATTACAGAAATCATGTCTTATATTATGGTGCATCTGAACTCCACACAGCCAACTTTCACCGACATTTACCTCAAGCATTCAAAATACATTTCACGTCATCATAAGCTAAATATTGACAGAGTTGAACTATCTTTCATTGCTCACCCACACGAAATTGACATAAGCAGAATTTCAAGCATTCAAACTATTCCTCTTCACATATCAAGATGTGTAATTGGTCTCATGCAAGATCATGTAAAATTGTTCAGTACTGCACGGCACAAAAAGTTTCAAAATTGATTATCCATGTCTCTTGGAAAGTATCTGATTCTAATCAATATGAACACTTCTGTTCGCTTGTTCAGGCATTTTTTTTTTATCTAGAAGAGGAATACATTGAGTCTGTAAGCAGTATTTCCATTAGAAAAATGTTTAAAATAATAATAATGATAAACACACACACTATTGACTAATAAACTTTCAAAATGTCCATTAAATTCAATAAGTCAAAATAATCATGAAACTCACTGGGAAAAGACAACGGCACAAGTGCATGGCTTTGATGCAGTTACCTCTGATCAAGCTTATGGGTGGGGGTAAACACTTGCTGATTGTTGAGTGTTTTCTGAAGTGCTCGTAGTGCTCCAAATTCAGCATTGTGCTCACTGAAAAGATTTGAAAAATTCTATCGCACCATTGGTAATTTGCGATCTTCTCTGCTCATACTATACCAAAGAATGAACATTCAACAGTTCGGTACCATTTTGCGGTAAAGACATTGTAACTTCTTAACACAATTCAACACAGATTTAAATTTATTGGCCCATGTAACTTATTTTTAAGGCTGACCACTACACACATTGGTATTTCAGGCGATCGTCTAACAGCAAGCACAGCATATAAGACATCCTTCATTCCAACGAAGACTACATTTCAAACATCATTAAAATTTTTGGGATTTTCATGTTTCTGATGAATACCAAAATTACAAGGCTTTGTACTTTCTTTTTTTTTTCTTTTTTTCTTGGTTTAAAAAAGACAATAATAAAAGCAAACGATCAGCTATTTGATAGCCTAAATTATATGATCTGACACAGTAAATAAGCCAGAGTAAAAAATGTATTACATGTGCAGATAAATCACATTATGCACTTCCTAAGTTAAACACAATCATTTCTTTTCAATAATATCAGTATACATATACATGATACAGCCCATGTATACCACTTGCACATGATCATACAGGCCTCTTCCCTATAAAAAAATATGCCGACTCTTAAAAACTCCTGGATACACAGAGAAGACACCAGTTCCTTTTATAGACGGGGTAAGCTCTGGTCATAACATTATTACAATTCTATTATCACTGTCTTTTCTGAGGAGCTTCTACAATAGTTTTTATGGTATATCAACAGTAAAAGATTTTGATGTTTTGTCACAGAAGTAGTTTGCAATGGAATGCAGGTAAAAAAAATTGCCACAAGCTGATTTCCATACATATTTAATTAAAGAAAAATGCTGCTTCTGAAATCTGTCCTGTTACCTGGTTTACAGGCTTAATCCAGTGAACTACGTGTTGTTTTAACTCTTTCAGTGCCAATCACGACTTAAGTCGATCCACTTATGTCAAACTAGTCTGAATTATCATATGGATCCCAGATTCGTATGCCTCGTAAAAAGACCTTTCATTTAAGTTCCAGCAATCCTATAGTTCAGAGATAATGTCCCAGGTCAACAGCTTTTCTCGGTACGCATTGCGCCCAATGTGAACTGAGAAAAGCTGTTGACTGAGTCCAAAATTTGGCACTGAAAGAGTTAAAACAAAGAAGTTATCCACACCAAGTATACCTTTAGCATTATTAATTTGGTCCATGGTTTTCCCATGGACTTAAAAGTCCACATGGGCAAAAATTTCACATGAAGAACCAGTTTTTTCAGTTGTGTTGTCAGACTGAGCTATGACTCTTATGCAGAAGGCAGCATAAAATGTCATCCAATAGTGAAGCAGTTCTACATGTCACATGATCAAACATGTTCGGGTTCAGCATTTTACCTACTTGATAGGTATGTGTATATCACCATTCATCCCCCTCCCCTCCCCTCCCCTCGAAAAAAAAAAAAAAAAAAAATCTCCAAACACATACTCTGGGAGCTTTTAACTCCTGTCATATCTGTTCATGAGAAAGATCGTATTGAGCAGCATTTTTTTTCTTTTAGCCCATAGAGAATGTCCAATCCTCAGTATTCATTGAGGAGAAAAATGGGTATTAAAGTATAATAACTTCCCAGTGATCTGATGACAGTAGCAAATATAAGATGCAGGTAAAATAGGGTATATTGTGTAAGTATGAATGCAAGCTGTTGTAGTAATTGCTAAATACCTCCTGATTGTACAGTTTGTATCAATTCTGTTCAACATATCTATTAAAGCATCAAGTTATACTTGGAAATAAACTTTGGCAGTTTTGTTAGTCATATTAAACTGGATTATAACTAATGCCCTACAAAATCAGGTCTTTGACAACTTTCTTCATTAATAAAAGTGTTCTGCACATGAACTTTTATCATCAAAAACTACCATTTATCTGAAAATCAGCCACCTTTGCAATGGCTGATGTCAAGAAAGAAGGCTAAAACACAGAAAATTCTACCTGCAATTAAGGGCCACTTTTTTGGTCTACTTTTATTAACCTGTCACTGAAGACATATTTGTGACAGAAATTGTGCCGTGACTGATGCATAAATCACAACTACTTATCTCTTCAAGTGTTTACTGATAACCAGCTAAAGGTCCACCATCAGATGGCAGCACTACCTGGTCGTTTTGTGTTCCCCCCCCCCTCCCCACTGTCATGATTCAAGCACAGACCAAACGTGTGGGCTTCAGAGCCATTGTAAAAAGAGTTCACAAGCCAGTAGCTGTAAAACATGCTCCCATGTCTAACACACCAGACAGTAGGAAGAAATGTACTGGGAAGGAAAAGTCATCAAGAACGTTAATGCTTCGTGGTGTAAATTTTTTCCCCAGCGTCAAAAGAGCCATCTCAGGGTATTAGAATGATGCATCATTATGGAATCTAATTTCCTAACATCCCCAAGAAATAAAGTAATTTTTTTTGAAACCTGATTTGCTATCATGATTATCTTTTTTTTTTTTTTTTTTTTTCAATTTACTTATAATTCTGGCTAAATGTTAGCCATAACAGTGTATTCATGATGGTGTCTGCTTGCCTGAAGACTTTTCCAAGTCTTCAATCCGAAGTACTTCAAATGCCAACAGGGGTGTAGATAATGTCTCTGTTCTATCCCCTTAATCTGATCTTAAGATATTTTTTACCAGTTGCAGGTCTCTTGGCTGCCGTGGCACACAATTAAATTGCATTATTTAGCTGGACTCTGGTCACTGTATGTCTCACTACTTTAACTCTTTATTGGTGATGTGAGGGTCTCGCAGCGAATTAAATCTTGCACTTAAAATACAGCGGTATTGTTCTGAATTTTAAAGCGGTGTCACAGACATGTTAAGTTTCTTTGTGAACC
Organism: Hermodice carunculata; assembly: GCA_964020975.1. Classification (NCBI taxonomy): domain Eukaryota; kingdom Metazoa; phylum Annelida; class Polychaeta; order Eunicida; family Amphinomidae; genus Hermodice; species Hermodice carunculata. The sequence continues at coordinate 64,569,393 of OZ026615.1, read as the reverse complement.
ATCATCAACACCACCCTCGGGAACCCTGTGTGAACTTTGAAAGTACATTGTGTCTTGGTTAACTGTGGTCCCCTTCTTGGTCTTTACAAACACATCTACATGCAAATAGTGAAACCTGTCTTGGGAGACTACTCCAATGACAGACCACCTGCCCTGAAAGATCACCTTATCAGGACACTTTGCTTGGCACCTTTCATCATATTTATACCTCCAATGAAAGAAGAGCTGTCTTGAAAGCCCACAATTTGGTCATCTGTAGATGTGGTCTCTGCAGGCAGGTTTCACTGTATACATGTATATCAGACGGGGTTGTCTTGCATGACAGAATTCACCATAGACTGATAGAAGAGTCTATGGGATCAACTTTTCTGTAGAAAAGCTGGCTTTTAAGAAATAAATTTAATCATGGCAAATGGGAAAGTGTTTCAGTATTTGTGGGGACCAGAAAGCATTCTGCTGAAGTGTCCAACCCTCCTGGTTTGCTGGATGCCTTACAAAGCTGATCTCAGTGTTTGTGCAGGGTGCAGCTTTCAGCAGGGAACCATCCTAAGGTGAGCTGGCCTAGTCCTCTGAACACCATCCAAATACTACCACAGGGTATGTCTCTTGTGTGGTACCTTGACAAAAGATTTTAATTTTTTTCTTTTTTCATGCAGCACTTTGAGCATATTTCCTGAGTGAATTCTACCAACATTAAAATTGGAACTTGCATTTTGCACTTTCAGGTCCATGAAAAAGTTATTCTCTGGAGTGTATCAATGACACAAGTATCCTTCAAATCTGAAAATATACAGGTTTTGATACTTTTCTATTAGACCTTCAGCTTTCTCACAACAATGGAAGTTTGTCAGATCTTATCTGAGCATGAAGATGAACTGAATGTTTGCTAGGATTAAGACTCAGATGTCTACATTTCTAAACAAAACATCCAAATAGGATTTATGTTTCTTATTCATGTGAATAAAAAGAAAAACATATCTGAATGTTCCCTAGATTAAATCAAACTATACACATATTTGAACCATATGTCCAGATCTGCACATCACATATGCTTAGCTGCTGCTCGGAGAAACATCAGCTAAATTAAAAAAAATATTAGATTAGCAAGTGACAGGACTGATTGTTTCAGGCAATTAATTACCCATGTACACGATACACATATATATATAATTCCACTGTTCCAAATCAGAGCTCATCCTATCCATGTCTGTGCAGTTTTGACATTTAAAAAATCCTTTTTTTTTCTCTCTTGTTTATGTAGCTTATCAAATTTGTACACAATACAAGGCTATTCACTGCACTAGACTATTACCACTCATGAACATTTTCAATCTCCGCATTGATGCACATGAACAGAGCATATGTACTAGTTTCATAACCTTCCATTCCACACAATTAACATAGTAATTTTAATATCCTTTTCAAATTCTATTCAGATGTCCTCTTCAAATTCAATCTGAAGCTCATGAACAGTATCAACAAACATGTAAATGTAATTCAATGTTACACAGGAAAGTTACGATGATTAGAAATTACTTCTCATCTTGCAAAATCACACGCTCACTGCAGGCCTTTTGGTAATCCTGCAGCCTCATTTTCATTCTGTCACAATGTCAAGGTCACACACTACCAGCCTCTGTTTCATTTCTTTCCTGCTGGCTTTGTCATCTTTTTATTCTTCATAAAGCTTTTAGCTTCCTTTACAAGTTTTTTAACATCTCCGTCCTCATCTGGGTTAAAATCTGAGTCATCATCATCTGGGGCAAATGTACTCGACTCGTCTCCTGAGTCTCCCTTATCATCGATAAAACTGTCTTTATAATCATAAGTGTTGGCATCCCCTTCATCATCACTGGCATGGCGCAACACACTCTTCTCATCTGTTAAAAACAAGAAAAAAAATCATAGTATGTTTGACCCCTATTTAACTATCTAACCCTCCCCCCCTGAAATCAGTCAAAACCAGCTGGGGGTTATAAGACATCTCCTTTTTTTTTAAACTTAACTCTTTCCCCCTTGAATTAAGACTGAGTCAACAGCTTTCCTTGGCATGGGTTAAGTGCCCAACCCATGCCAAGGAAAGCTGTTGACCTGGGGCATGTGATCTTGATAGGTCTCATCTACAATTCTCAGTCAAAATTGTTTTTCATTACTGTTGAAATTAGTTGAAAACACTGAAGCAGACGACATTTGACCACCAGCCGGTTTTGGCCGGTTTAAGGGGGAAAGGGTTAATTTCAACAGCAATGAAAAACAATTTGAACCAGCTTTTACATGACAGATATCAAGATGACATGCTCCGGGGCAATTTTCTGTGACTTATTTGGCTTTAGTTGAAGAATAGTTGTTGACTCACTCTTAAAGTCAGCTTTACTTCAATACCTGGGAAAACGGTTCAGACATTAAAACTTCAGCATCCTGCAACTAAACATACATAGAGATTGACCTTTTTTTTCCACACCTGTGTACCATAGTCGTCAACCCTTTTAATGAAGTTGACCAATGTACAGGCCAAACTGGACCAAATACAAATATTAAAGCAGTATCATGTCCACTATGCACTGTAGGTCCTATTGACACAGTGACTGTTCATGCTGTTCACCATGATTTCCTCGACTCTTTCAGTGCTGATTTTCAGACTTAGCCAACAACACAGATTGCTTAATCCTGGAAGTTTTCATCAAGCATTAGGCCAAGGAGTATGTACTGAAGGTCAAAAGTACATCAATTTAATTTAGGTATCAAATTCACGATCAGATGAAATTCTTTGTGAATATAGCTAACTGTCTTATTTAAAAATATGATCTTTTTACCTTTAGGTCTTATCTTCTGCCGTTTAAAGTGGAGCTGGATATCTATTGGGGCCATGTCATCATCATCATCATAGGATTCATCTCCTGGATGACAGAACTGCTCAAAATGTTGTGGATTTTTTCTGCAAGTAAAATATGCAATTATACGCTGAGAGAGAGAGAGAGAGAGAGAGAGAGAGAGAGAGAGAGAGAGAGAGAGAGAGAGAGAGAGAGAGAGAGAGAGAGAGAGAGAGAGAGAGAGAGAGAGAGAGAGAGAGAGAGAGAGAGAGAGAGAGAGAGAGAGAGAGAGAGAGAGAGAGAGAGAGAGAGAGAGAGAGAGAGAGAGAGAGAGAGAGAGAGAGCAATTAGCTTTAGACTAGGGAGAAGTTTGTGACAGGTTTCCTTCCATATGGAACTCATCAGGCACTGAAGAGATCTTGGAGAAACATTTATTTATAGTGCGGTACAACAAATGTGTTGCTATGTTATGCCTTTGCTCATGTGCATCACAGACTGAAAGTTTTGGTCTTCTTGTTATGTAACTCGCTATTCAAACAGAATGTTTGACAGTGTTCATTTGCAAAACATGGAAAACAAATAAACTGTTTGGATTAATCAGTGCTATGTAAAAAACAACAAACTAATATGTCTCATTTGAATGACATGTTTATCATATATGCTGTGTACTCCTCAGCTAAAGATACCCTGCTAAAAGGGAATAAGAAATGCTGCTGCCACCAGGTGGCTAATCATATGTAAATTACAGTGGTACCTACTGTATGCAACCACTGCTGTGAGCAGCCACATTGCTTTTTGTGGTCACAAGGCTTGGACATCGGAGTCAATTTCTTTGTAAAATTTACCTGTGGTGAAAGGTCACCTGCTGTATGTGGCGACTTTTTGTGGCAGAAAGGGTGGCCACATACAGCAGGTACTACTGTATATGCATGGGGCAGAGCAGTATACACAATCTCTTGTCAGCTCAAGTAGGTAACACCTCAACCTATCCCTGGCCAGCATGCCCGGCCTACAAACAGAGATGGACCCCCCCCCCCCCCCATGAATGACACCTTGATGTACTAGCAGGCAATCCAGTTGATATAAATATGTTTAAACTAAAGATAAAAGAAAAGCTAATAATCACATGACCATTGTAGGATGACATCACAGCTAAAGAGCCCACCCAGGAAGTAAAAAGCGAACCACTTTTTCTGTCCACTTCCTATAACCTTTACCTCTAAAAATTCTTTACAGTAAACTGTATCAGGGATTTTTCTTAGAGATGAACAGATCTTTTTTTAAATGTGTGTCAAAAACGACAAGTCCATCAACTTTATCAATTTGGACAAAATTAGCCATTTTGCAATTTTTGTATCACTACAGTAACTGTAAAAAAAAAAAAAACAAAGAAACAAAAAAGCAAGAGGATCATGATGATCCTGTGCTCTGCTGACTGGGATCTGCTTTAACAGTATTGGAACACCTGGACTGCAGTCTAGATTTGTACAGCTATATACATGTATGTAGAGGGGTAGCAAAGTTTGTCCTTAAAATAAATTTTGAAGGCGCCTATGTTTAAAATCAACACTACCAATAGATATCGCATAGGAGTTTTTTTTCGATCTTTCTAGTGATCATGGGCGTAGGATCTTCCAATACCAATGAAGATACAAGTCAACATGCAGATTTGATCTTAAGGTCAAAATTGTTAATATCTTAACAAACTCCACAGGCACTTTGGTATCAATGTTTAATAACATATTATTCAATAAAAAGACTATGAAAGTGTAGGTGTATAACTTAATGTTCTTACTATATTTTGATAAAATTTTAAGCATTTCTATCATGCTGTTCTGGAGAAGAAGTCGAAAATAGCCTTAACACGCAAAAATTCATAAAAAATAGGAAAAAATTGCAGCGCCACCTGGTGGCCAAAATGAAAACTAGTTGACCCCCGGTGACCCTATGTGCAGTATCAAAGCAATTGGCCAGGTAGTTCTTGAGATGAAGAAATTCTATTTTTTTTCAAAAAATAAATTAAAAACTTCATTAAAAAATAGAAAAATTATTGCATCATCGTCTCCTTCGCAAACTTGGTAGAGGTTCACCTGGGCAACATTCATGTGCAAAATTAAAACATTCCACACAGCGGTTTTTGGGAAGAAGTCAAAAGGGCAAATACAATAGTGTACTAGAACAGACTGATTTTCAAACAGAAAATCAAATGTCTCCTGGTGGAACACTTACGTCTCTGAATAAGCTACAGGTGATAACAAATAACAAATGACCAAGTTTGCTTGAAAATTACAATCCTATTTTAGATCTCACCTAGATACATTACTCTAGCAATTTTCATCAAGTTCTTCAAGACTTATTGCAGAGAAACCCTATGACCTTGAAAATTAGGTCAAGGTCACCCAAATACAATCCCAACCTTGGTCTTACCTTGATACATAATCCTACCAAGTTTCATCAAATTCCATCATGTTATTCATGACTTATCAAATGGAAACCAATTTCACATAAGTGACCCTGTGACCTGGAGAATTAAGTCAAGGTCATCCAAATACAATCCCAACCTAGGTTTTGCCTAGATACATAATCCTACCAAGTTTCATCAAATTCCATCATGTTATTCATGACTTATCGCACCGAAACCAATTTCACATAAGTGACCCTGTGACCTTGAAAATTAGGTCAAGGTCACCCAAATACAATCCCAACCTAGGTCTTGCCTAGATACATAATCCTACCAAGTTTCATCAAATTCCATCCTGTTCTTCATGACTTATCGAATGGAAACCAGTTTTTGAAATAAGTGACCCTGTGACCATTAAAATTAGGTCAAGGTCACCCAAATACAATCCCAACCTAGGTCTTGCCTAGATACATAATCCTACCAAGTTTCATCAAATTCCATCAAGTTCTTCAAGACACGGAAACCAATTTCACATAAGTGACCCTGTGACCTTGAGAATTCGCTCAAGGTCATCCAAATACAATCCTAATCTAGGTCTTGCCTAGATACATAATCCTACCAAGTTTCATCAAATTCCATTATGTTCTTCATGACTTATCGCACGGAAACCAATTTCACATAAGTGACCCTGTGACCTAGAAAAAAATGGGTCAAGGTCACCCAAATACAATCCCAACCTTGGTCTTGCCTAGATACATAATCCTACCAAGTTTCATCAAATTCTGTCACGTCCTTCAAGACTTATCACACGGAAACCAATTTCACATAAGTGACCCTGTGACCTTGAGAATTCGCTCAAGGTCATCCAAATACAATCCCAACCTAGGTCTTGCCAAAATACATAATCCTACCAAGTTTCATCAAATTCCATCAAGTTCTTCATGACTTATCGAACTGAAACCAATTTCAAATAAGTGATCCTGTGACCTTGAAAATTAGGTCAAGGTCACCCAAATACAATCCCAACCTAGGTCTTGCCTAGATACATAATCCTACCAAGTTTAATCAAATTCCATCACGTTCTAGAAGACTTATCGCACGGAAACCAATTTCACATAAGTGACCCTGTGACCTTGAGAATTCGCTCAAGGTCATCCAAATACAATCCCAACCTAGGTCTTGCCAAGATACATAATCCTACCACGTTTCATCAAGTTCTTCATGACTTATCGCATGGAAACCAATTTGACATAAGTGACCATGTGACCTTGAAAATTAGGTCAAGGTCACCCAAATACAATCCAAACCTAGGTCTTGCCTAGATACATAATTCTACCAAGTCTCATCAAATTCTGTCAAGTCCTTCAAGACTTATCGCATGGAAACCAAGTGTTGAAGAACCTGAACAACAACAACAAGCGGAAGAAACAGGCACTAAAACAATATGTCCCCCGGCTTCCACCGGGAGACATAAATATATGCACTGTATTGCCATATATATATATATATATATATATATATATATATATATATATATATATATATATATATATATATATATATATACACAGCTGCAGCACTTCCTTGCAGTTGCGAAGTTTGATATCCCATAACCTTGCCTAAAATTAACATATCCATCTTATTTTCCCAAACTTTCATTGTCTTATGTCCAACTATATTCTGATTAAATTTTAATCATATCTGTTCAGCCGTTCTGGAGAAGACGTCGAAAATAGCCTTAACAGGCAATAATTCTTAAAAAATAGGAAAAAAATCACAGCGCCATCTGGTGGCCAAAATAAGAACTAGTTGACCCCAGATGACCTTATGTGCAATATCAAAGCAATTGGCTTTGTAGTTCTTAAGATGGAGAAATTAAATTTTTTTTCAAAAAATAAATTAAAAAATTCATAAAAATTCATAAAAAATAGAAAAATTATTGTATCATCATCTCCTTTGCAAACTTGGTAGAGGTCCATCTGGGGATCATCCATGTGCAAAATCAAAACATTCTATGTAGCGGTTTTTGAGAAGAAGTCGAAAATATAAAAAGTCTAACGACAGACAGAAGGACGGATGGACAGACGGAAACGGATTCTATAAAAAACCAAGATGTAGTTATGAAAACCCCCCACTAGCTTTTGTAGATACATGTATTGAGATCTTAAAAGCACAAATTTGACCATTTTATCTTTAATGTTTTAAACGAAACATCTAAAATTTCAGAAAAAACCCCACACATTTTACCCAAAGAGCTTGAGTTCATACAACAGCTTTGAACGTCGAGTTCCACGTTTAGGGCACACAGATTCTGCAAAGCCTTGTGGTCAATTAGGTATACAGGTTTATTATGTAGAAATGAATATTTCTGTGATATTTGGCCCACAAGTGAAGTGACTTTGTCCGGTTGGACATTACCTTAAAGCCTATTTCACAGAGTGGTTTTCAACCCCATTTCTTCTTGCTGGCCTTGGCTACTGGGAGTTTGCACTCACCTAGACTTCAAACAACACCCAGCAACTCAAGCTAACTGCTATTACATAATACATGAGATAGCACTTCAGTCAATACATTAGTGGCACTAAGTACACTTTGTCTATTAACTTTTCCTGTCAAATTCAAGGACAGTTAAGACACCAAAAACCTTTGCATGGCCGGTTTTGAAATTTTAATGGTTTTTACAAGATTAATGTCCTTTCTATTAGTTGTCAAAAGTTTGAGCTTTTAACTAAAATAGAAATATGAGAAAAACGCCAAAAACCACACAGGCATGTGGACATCTGAGTGTCCATGTGTCATTCTTTTGGTTTTCATCTGCCAAACGGAACAATGCCACCCGCCAATCATACTTAACAGCCTGTCACGTGGCTGCAGGTAGCAACGGTCCATGGCAAAAAGAGAGTGGTATCAGGGCGGCAATGCGAAAAAAGGCAGCCATGAGCCTGCCGAAAGTATGTTTGTGGGCACGGAAAAGATACAAACATGCTAACATATCATAGCCTTAGTGGTTTACTTCATAGTTATCTTGCTTGTTTTGCGTTCTAATGAAGGGAGACTTTAAATGTTCAAGAGGAGCGGGAATCGTCAGACGATGTCCCTTCAAACTTCAAAGGCCGTGCCGCGATGGATTACCCCAGTGGTCCTTCACACCAAAGACAGGCGAGGAAAAAAACTGACACCCTAATCAACAATACCCACGGACATAATAATACTTTATCCGAACCCAGGGATGAGGAAATAAAAGTACAAATAAACACATCAAAATAAGCATAAACGTGAACAGCAGAGAAAACACACAAAATAGCGTTACAAAGCTCAGGTTGGAAAGAGAAATGAAACTCATTGAGACAAAAACTACAAAATAATGACAAGCTAACTAAGTAAAGTGTAAAGACAAGTCTAACAAGCTAACTTCATATAGTATACAGATAGGAGACGAGTAAATATGATAAAACACTATCCCTAACAAGAGGGCTGTGTGAACAGCCCGTGCCTCAGCTGATCTTGACATTCATCACACTTGCAGCTCTATGAACTTGGGAAAGGATCAAGGACACCATGTTCTGAGTAAGTCTGAACTTTATAGAAGAACACTTACATGTGCAACATCAAAGTTCAAGTAGTTCTCAAGTTATAATGAAGAGTAAAATTCATGTATGTTGCACTGTGACCCCACAAACGAGGTCAAGGTCATTCATGTACTGTCTCAGCATGACCTTCACACAGAATAATTAACATGTGTAGCTAACTCAAAACAGATCTCAAGTTATCAAGTAAACAGTAAATTTCGTGTCAGTTGTCCTGTGAATTAGCATTAGAATGCCCATTGACTTACAAGATCTTTTAAGATTTGTCCAAAAAAAAACACAAAAAAATTCATTAAAAATAAAAAAATCACTGGAGCATGAACATTTGAACAAAATTGGTAGAAACCCACTCAACGTACATTGCCACCAAGTTTGAAGTTAATCTGGATGACGGTTTTCGAGAAGAAGTCAAAAATGTGAATTAGCATTAGAATGCCCATTGACTTCCATAGTAATCAATAGGAAAGCTGCATTGACCGACAAGTACCAGAATTGAAAAAATCGTTAAAAATCAGGAATCCGCAGCATTCCCACATAGTGAACAACTTTGTTTGACCCTTCTACAAGGAACATATCCACCATGTTTCAGCTTAATCTGAGTGATGGTTCTGGAGAAGAAGTCGAAAATAGCTACAACACACAAAAATTCATAAAAAATTAGGAAAAAATTGCAGCGCCACCTGGTGAACAAATTATGAACTATGAGTCCCAGGGAGTGATCCTGTGTGATATCAAAGCAATTGGGTGAGCGGTTTCGGAGAGGATTTTTTAAGATTTACCCCAAAAAGAACAAAAAATTCATTAAAAATCCAAAAATCGCTGGACCGTGACCATTTGAACAAACTTGGTAGAGACCCACCCAAGGCACATCTCCACCAAGTTTGAAGTGAATCTGGCTGACGGTTTTTGAGAAGAAGTCCAAAATGTGAATTGTGGACGACGGACGGACGGACGGATGACGGACGGACGGACCCTCAAAAAACCTCAGCTGACTGACAAGTCAGCTGAGGTAAAAACTGGATGAAGAGGTAGGGGGCGGAAGACCAAACCCGCCATCCGTACACTGACCACGAGCGGCCGCAGGCCGCCCCACCGAAGCAAGGCAACACAACTTTCGTTGCCAGGCTTGAGGTCACGGGGCCGGAAGGGCCGCCTCCATGACGTCAGACTTTGAAACCAGACTGTCGCTGTCGCTGTTTGACAGATCGCTGAATAATGTTTTCCGTACTTCAAAGGCTCTTATATTCATGTGATTGGCCAAGAATTGATTGACAACCTCCCCAAATGTTCAGGGACGATGCTTACTACATTTTGTATAAATATCAGCTCAACTTGAGCAAATGGTATTGTTTCAGAGGCAAATGATCAACATCAAAGGCCTTTGAAGCTTGTTTTCTCCGAAAGGATAAAAGGACGAGAGCCCCACCTAAGAATGGTTATTCCAAGAAAACGGCTGGCCAAAATTTAGTCCGGTTGACGGCTTTTGATTCTTTAATCTCTGAACTGCAAAAACGATTCAGCGATTTTCTAAATTTTGCTTCGTTCTTTTTCTATGAAATGAAGAAAATGAACATCCTGAAAATCAAAGGGAAAATTGAAACACCAAACTTTGAGGATGGGTAACAGAAAAACGAAACCAAACATAAAAAATCGCAGGATCGTTTTTTGTTGCCAATATGTCAGGATTAAGATCCAAGTGTATTTATGATTTTATAACAAATAATTAGTGACTTATATGGACATTTATGGGGTGGATGCTTTGCGGTCAACTTTCAATTGTTTATTCAACAATCAACATCACAGACACCCAAATACGGGACATATAAATTCTTTGGAGTGTGACGAGTACACAGTCACATATATGATATGTTATCCTCACGCAAATACATTTTGCGCTAGGATTGATTAAAGTGGGATTTATTTTTGGTGTCTTACCTGTCCTTAATGGACATAAATAGTAATATTGTTAATTTTGAGAAAAAGCAATATCAGATTGACACACTGTTCATGAAAATCACCTGTAAGAAAGTGAGCTTGTGTATCTATTTTATGTTAAAAATCAAAGGAAAGTGGGCAAGGCAGCTGTTTTGATAATGAAAACATAAAGTAAAGGTGGGAAACAACCTGGCTCAGAGTGTGTACACAGTGATAATCTGCTGGCTTTAAAGAATTGGGCTTTGGGTAAGGAATCGAGAAATGGGGCAAAAAAATCTATTTTCATGGCAGCTGAGGTGTACAAGCCATGCATGTAATTGGTAGAAAAGGTTTGATACACTGATCTTTCTCCTGCAAGGTAGCCACACTACTACCAAAGAGATAGATGGAAAGCACCTTCTATTGAAGGTCACTAATTTAGCTACATGAAACTAGCCTTTTCTGGCTGGTAGACCTGGGGCCAAGCAGCCTGGAAAATATGGTCACAAAAGCTGGGTGGTCTTGACAGCAGGTACTACTGTACACATCCAACTGAATAAGACCAATGTTGTAAAGGACAGACTACCTCAACCTGCAAGTGTGTACATGTCCATGTTAAAAATTATTACCAGATCACTTATGTAATATGTTTGACATTACATCATTCTCTATTTATCACAACCTGTCGTAGAGACCATTCTAAACATACGCTAGGCGACTGGTGCCAAAGGTTGCAGGTTCGAGCCCCGCTCGTTCCAAACATGAAAAATACATGTATATCACCTTATACATGGTCCTGAACACTTTCCTGCTCAAATCATCATACAGCACCCAGTGAAAACTGTTGTTTGCTGTGAACTTAAATTTCTTGTTTATAGATAAAACATTTCTGCCATGAATTATGGACAGTAAGACTTATCATGATGGAAGGTCTCACGAGACGGGTTCATATAAGCATTTTCTGCTCCCCAATTGTTTTTTCTTTCAAGAAATAAAATAAGTTTAAACCAAGGTCTCACTGAGAATCTCTTCCCAAGAGTTGATCCTATATTTTCCACCTCACACCAAGAGCTTGTAATCTGTCAGACTGAAGAAAATCAATGCAACAAAGAATTGTTTGGCTTAAACATAATTTACAAAAATGATCGAAGAAGAGGGACAAAGCCTGATATACTCTTGTCCGAATAGCAGGAAATTGTTTGGTTTTCTACAATACATGCATTAAAAAACAACACACATCCTTCTCATAGTTATGGACTGCAATATAAACTTTGGCACCAAATTTTTCAGACAGAATGGGGAGGGTTGCCTATGTGTTGATCAAATAAATGATTTTGGTACATATACCACACACTTTCAAATATAATCTATCCAATTTTTCAAAAGTATGAATTTGATACAGACTGGAGCACACACAAAAATTTTGGAACAAATTTATATGGCTCCAGAATTGTAGATACATGTAAGATCTGTTATGGTGGTACATCCCAGGTCAATAGCTTTCCTTGGGGCAGGTTGGCTCATTGGGCCCAACCTGTCCCAGTGAAAGCTGTTGACCAAGTTTCATTCTGCTGAAACTTAAATCTACAAAGAGGGTTATATATAGACAACACAGTTCCCCAGTTGACTAATACATATACAATATGTTGACTCACCGATAGCATTTTTTGCCAAACATACAGTTCTTTCGCTTCTTTTTCTTTGATTTATCTTCATCTGACCCTTCATCACTTTCTACTTTTGCCTTTTTCCCTTTTTTAACAGCAGGCTTTGCACCTTTCTTTTGTGGTTTCTGTTCTTCCTCTGAATAATCTGATTCACTTTCTGCTTTCTTTTTCCTTCCTCTTTTGACAGGTGTCCGTTCTTCCTCTGACGACTCATCCTCACTCTCATCTTTTCTTCTCCTGCCTCTCTTGGCAGGCTTCCTTTCTTCCTCAGATTCTGAGTATTCATCACTCTCCTCCTTTCTTCTCTTGCCTCTTCCCCTGACTGGCTTCCTCCTCTCTTCTTCCGATTCATCTTCCTCTGACTCACTCTCTGCATAAGTTCTCCTTGCTGCTGCAGCTCTTCGTTTACTAGGCCTAGGTACATAGCTGTCATAGTCTTCATCAGAGTCACTTCCCCGTCTTCTGCCACGTTTAACACCCCGTGGTCTACCCCTCCTCCCAGGGGTTCCCCGTCCTCGTCCCTGCAAAAAAAATATTGCTGTCCATACTTTTTTCCCCAAAAATAACAAATGATACATTTTATGTGTACAATTGATATTCAATTATTGTGATGGCAAAATCTGAGAGTATCTCGTTTCTTTATTTTCTTAGGTACCCCAACAAAACTGTAGCTTTTCATTGCCAATTTGTCTAGATTATAATAGATTAAAGTCTGGTGATTTCACTAATTTTGAAAAATTAAAATCATTTGAGTTAAATCAAAGCAAATTTCTTCAGGCCACCCACATCAGCTTAACAGCCTGTCTTCAACCTGTTTTATTTGTCCAGGAAAGTAACAACCAGAGCCATGCCCAGGGGGCATGAATGTCTCGCCAGCATTCAGTAGCAATGTAATTGTAAGACCAACGATTATAATGGTATTTAGTAGATGTTGAATGTATCAAGTAAATCTCAATATATTTACTCAGAATATACCACTTTTTTTTTTTTTTTTAAACAAAATGGCCAATAAAGTATATAACATCTTAATACAAATCAGAGCTTGACATGCCAGTTTCAAGCTTCGTAGTGATAGATGTCATGTAAAGCACTTAATACCCCTTGGCCAACATGACTTCATATGTTCAGTTACCTAAGTTTGACCTTCAAAGGACACTTCAAGATAAATTTAAGAACACCAAAAATAAAGCATAGGTACTTTGCTATTCATGTTAAATAGTAACTAGGGACCTACAATCAACTATACCCAAGACACACAAGGAAAATAAGATTTGTCGAGTCAAAAGTAGGTCAAAGTCATCCACTTTCAAGAGATTTCTGACGTTTTGTAAGATGCAAAGCTAGTATAAATTTGGTGAACTTGGTTTGACTCTTGGCCATGAATAGCATTGTACATTCGAGGATGCAATGCATCTGACCTCCAAAGTAGGTCAAAAATACATCAAGGCCACCCACTTTCAATAGACTTCTAAAGCTTTCCTAAGAAGCAAAGGTGGTGTAAGTTTGGTAAACTTGGCTTGAATTCGTCAAAAGTTGCAGTGGTAACGCCACGTTTTGCATTTCACCCATGAAAATACATTTAGGTCGTTGAAATCAGTTGAGGTCATCCAATTTCAACAGGCTTCTGAAGCTTCTAAGTGTGACAGTGATGACCCTCATCTCTAGGGATGATTACAATGAATCATCCACCCAAGCATGAAAGCCTTTCCTAGTCTAGTTAGTGAAATAATGCCACTCAGAAGTTTTTCTCCAATGCTCAATCAAGCATAAAGTAATCAGTGAAGTGTGACAGTGATGACCCTCATCTCTAGGGATGATTACAATAAATCATCCACCCAAATATGAAAGGCCTATGTAGTCTAGTTAGTGAAATAATGCCACTCCGAAGTTTTTCTCCAATGCTCAATCATGCATGAAGTAATCAATGAAGTGTGACAGTGATGACCCTCGGCTCTAGGGATGATTACATTAAATCATGTACCCAAATATGAAAGGCCTATGTAGTCTAGTTACTGAAATAATGTCACTCCGAAGTTTTTCTCCAATGCTCAATGAAGCATGAAGTAATCAATGAAGTGTAACATTGATGGCCCACATCTCTAGTGATGATTACAATCAATCATCCACCCAAGTATGATAGCCCTATCTGAGCTAGTTAGTGAAATAATGCCACTCCGAAGTTTTTGGTTGACAGACGGACGGACGGACGGACTGACGAACGGACGGACGGACGTCCGGAAAGTGACAGCTTAGTCTCGCAAACAGCTAACGCTGGCGAGACAAAAATTATATTTTTGTGTAACTGTGGCCTCTTTTTATATAATTTGGCCCTCATTCTGGCCAATGTCTGACATACATTGGTAAAAACATATAACAGAAGACCATCCATTCTAACCAATTTTCTTCAAAATGTACCTGAGAAACCCACTAATTTGCATGCCCTAACACCACTATCGCACTGCATTGCTAAGCATTGCATTATGCCAGGAACTGTGCTTCGTATTCAGAAAAAACAGTCTACATGTACATGTACTTATAATTTCACCTTTTTGGGGGACCGGGGTGGTGGTGGTGGTGGTGATGGTTCTCTGCAGTATGTATGACACTTCACAAATCCAATTTCTCACCTGGCATTTCTTGCTTCAACATTCAGAAACTGATAAACACATGCCCATATCCAACCGCAAAAGTGTGAGAATGGTTCGTGGTACACAAATCTTTAACTTGATATTCTGTAAGTTCAGGAGTGAAATGAAAATACTTTTGCAAGCCTGCCTAAAACTTTCTATAGAGTATGATCAGTGTGATCAAATTTTCATCCAGCTGTGAACAATTTGCAATTGCCCCCATGGCAGACCAAGTTCCCCTACGCTACCTCTGTCTGCCCCAGGAATGCAAGATTTCATTTCTAGTCAGGGTACTAAAAGTGCATGGTCACACTCCTCATGGACTGATGAAATAATAAAAAAGTTGATCATTATCACCTTGGCCATTGGCAACATCTGTGTTTGTTGCACTGCAGTCTGTTACCATGGTAAACAAAGTACACCATTTTTGAAAGAAAGTCAGTTTTTCAGTGCTACATCATGTTGCCAGAGGGCAGAGCAAGAGGAGTGGAGAAAGCACCAGGACTGGACTGTTCGGCAGACAAAATGAAAATTTAAAAAAAAACAAAGAACTATTTATTCAAATCATGAGCTTCATTTCGGTATATTTAAAATTCAAGTAAACTATGAAATCTAAATTATTTTTTTTTATAGTTTTATATATCCTTCAAAACGAGAAAATTTAACTGAATTTTCATATTTATTAATGATACTAGCTCAAATACACCTTGAAGCCCACTCAACTTCCCACATCATATCATTCTTGGGGTTAGTCCCCCAGAAGAACAACTGAGGTATTATGTCAAGGCTGGAGGTCAGCTGCCTGGTATACATGTAGATGGCGCTGTAGTGGCCCTGGATTGTGAGTAGCACAGTCAGAATACATTCTGGTGATATTAATCTTTGGAGAGACACGACCTAAGAGGTCAAGTACCCATTAGTGTTCTAGAGGTAAT
The DNA here is from genome assembly GCA_964020975.1 of Hermodice carunculata. Lineage (NCBI taxonomy): Eukaryota > Metazoa > Annelida > Polychaeta > Eunicida > Amphinomidae > Hermodice > Hermodice carunculata. Next base: position 64,553,452 of record OZ026615.1, on the reverse strand, counting down.
AATGTATTATGCTCTAAACTGTGTTGCAAATATAATGATATGGGATTTTTCATCTCTCACGGAAATGATACTTTGTCATATTTTCTTGATATCTATTGAGCTTGACACTATCATCACATTTCAAACTAGAGATAGTTGTCGCGTGCGACAACAAAAATATCCCCCCCATGGCGGTTCAGATCTGGAAATTGCGTAACGATCTTTGATTAATTAACTAATTAATAATGATCACAGGAACCTAATTTTTGAGCTTGACCTGCTTCATCATAAGGTGCATCACTAACCAAAATTTGGCGGAGCTACATGCAATCCTTTTTTAGTTATCGCGGTAACGTCATCTGGGGGTTGCTTAACGATCTTTTGTTAATTAAACAATTAGTTAATGATCACAGGAAGCTAGTTTTCCAACTTGACCTGCTTCATCATAAGGTGCATCACTTACCAAAATTTGGCCAAGCTACATGCAATATTTTTTCAGTTATCATGGCAATGTCGTCCCAATCGACAGACGGAGAGACAGACAGACAGACACATGGCAGGCGAACGGTCACAAAACAAATATATCCCCTGGATACTTCGGACGCGGGGGATATAATAAGTATTCTTCACTTCAAGAAATTTGAGTGCCTCTGCTGGTGTACTCATCAATACGCCTGCGTCTGGCATGATGCATTGAGCCCTTGCCTAGAGACATTGGAAAGGATTTTGGCTGGAAATTAATAAGCATGTGTCCTGTTGTCAGCAGCTAATTGCACATCCAAAGCTTGTGGTAAAACTGTTTGCAAAAGTGTGTTTTGTTTGGCTGATTGCCATGTGTAAGGTACTGGGAGAAAGTATACCCTCTCAAGAGCTGACCAAAATGTCAATTGTAATTGTACACAGCATGGTTTTTTTTTTTTTTTTTTTTTTTTTTTTTTTTTTTTTTAAACATATTTATTTCACCTGGATTGCCAAATAGTACAACAATACTAAATGAATGGCTCTCCATGTTACTAAGAAGCTCCACTGGGACTTACAGTGTAACTAGATCAGTGAAAAAGCTAAGTTCTTAACTATTCTGGAGACACAGAGGCTGTCTTGGCCATGAGTAGATTCTGTCCCATGTCACTTACCCGTCCTCTACCTTTTCCTCTTCTTGATCCTTGGCTAGTCCTTCGTCTGGACCCCTGGCTATGACTGACCTCCCAGTCACTGCCTGAGTCATCATCATCCACCACAAAGTCACTGTCATCATCCTTTTTCCTCTTCCTTCGTCCATACTCTTCTTCTGAGGACTCCTCAGACTCTTCACTTAACACAAAGTCTTCATCATCATCGTCATCATCATCAGCTGAAATGGGACATAAAAAGTTCCTCACCACTGGTAGAAAATTAAACTGATAACTTTTAGGTTAGTGCAGTGACTCAGATCACAGGTATTGTGGGTCCAAGTTTTACTGGGTCTGCATTTTGACCAAACTTTCATTAAAATACCTTACCTCTGGTATTATATTTGTATGTATGTAGGTATGTACAAGTACACAAAAGACTGCATATACACAATAAACTTGGTGAAAAAAATGAATGATAAATTCAACTAACAAGAGGCTCATGGGCCTAATGCTCTGCTGGCCACCATCATGACAAAATCATTTCCTGAAATGTATTCCCTCCATGATCTTGAAAACTTAATCAAGGTTATCCATATTATTCAATACCGAACTTCCACAAGATACACATTTGTGGTACATTTAGTCTCATTCCCCTTATTTTTTATCAAGATACTGAATTAAATTTCCTTTCCTTAAGTGCTTAATGACCTTGAAAAATAGGTCAAAGTCACACAATCATTGGGTCAAGGTGACCCAAAAAGTAGGTCACCAAGTAGAGTTTTATTTACAATGTTCTCAAGTGCAATTTTGATCTTAAGGCTCAGTTCTCTTTGTCATTGATGTCCAAGCTACACCCTGCTTTTTACATACACAATCACCTCTTCTAACTTAACAGGTCTAAGGACCTAACAAAAATTGGGTCAAGGTCACTGATATTACATAACATACTAGCACTGGACATGGTCAACATATTCTATAAATTTCGCATGTCTAGCTCAATCCCTTTTCAGATATGGAATTTTACGTCTTTAATCACATTTTGGTGGATAATATCTGTCAAATTATATGTGGTGCCACTAGTACCACATGCAACTGAGATTTTGACCACCTCCACAATCCCGCTCACTTTCATGAAAATCTATCAAACATTAAGGATGCTAGAGCGGCCGCAATTTTTTTACATTTTGACCCATATCTTACAAAATACTTTAGGTGGCGCCACCAATATTGAACTCAACCGAGATTTTTCTACACTTGATACAGTTGTGTTCAGGGATAGGTTCCCTCCAAGCATAGCATATCCACACCTATAAGTGAATTCACCTCAATTTTTTGTGTTTTTTTCCCATTTTACATCTTATTTAAGTTTCAGCTGAGTACTTGCTAAATTAAGTTCTGTTCTATTTGTGTGTGATTTTGGTTATCTGCATTCAATTCCATTTAGTTCCATGTGCAGATGTACCACACTTATGTCAACAATGTGGTTTAAGTGCATATGAAAATATGGACTAAGCTCATTTGTTCGCAGAGTCAGCGACCAATTAAATGTGAGCATGGTATCATGTGGTACATATAATCATATACATGTACTAGCAAAATGTAACATGACATGGGTCAAGGGTCATCATCCAGGCTTGTTTTGCCACATATCATATTTTTTATGACCCAATTGAAATTTTAACCCCTAAAAGGCTACTTTTTCTTGGCTCCATCCCATTCTGTTGTGATCTTCTTTCACCGCTGAGTTCGCTAAGTATTTGCAACATTTGTGACCTTTTGCAGTCCACATGAAACAAAAAGAAGTTTGATGGGGCAGGTGACATTTGAGCATATTATGATTTATGGTTAGCAAAGAGCTGAATTTTTTCCACTGACATCAAAATAATGTCATGTTAAATATCAAATTTAATTGTTGATACATAAATTGTGCCTTTCATTGCATATTTTAAGCACTTTGCCGGCCGAAATATGCCAAAAAAAAACCATTAAAAGAGCAGTAAATTTGTGCTCATTTTACACTACCATAGCCTGTTGGCTTGCCACAAAAACATGCCATATCTGGTATCACTCTGAAGCCCAAGATCTCACTGTCATTGGCTAACAATTATGTAGTTCAAATCATCATATGACATTTTGAATAACTGATATGATGTCTGATCACATACGCCAATAGGAAAAGCGGTTTTCAACTTCTGGTGTATATTATAATATTGTGATTAAACTCGCGCAGCAATGTGCTTGGAAGAGTGGCAGGCTTGCCAATGAAGAAGACCACAAAACTTGTCATTTATATGCAATTATGACATAACAACATGACATTTTATCAGATTAAGATGCAGAAAGGTTCTATGAAACAAATTGAAATGATGATGAAAGGTATATGAAATGAGCCACAGGTTTGGTGGCGATGACAGGCAAAATCCAAACCATGCTTGCCCTGTTGACTTGCTGACTTCCACAGTTGCACTGTGGAAGATTTGTTCCCTATTTGTTCTTCCCGAAAAATTGCAGTTTCGATACTATAAATCTTACTGCTAATTGCAAATAACTTGTTAAATATGCATGATAATGAAATTTTACGCACAGGAACCCCATCAAATATGGCAACACTCCTTTCCTCCTGTACTGGAACAAAATAAAGTGTCATCATTCTGGGGGTATACTGAACACGGCTTTAGCAACTGTCAGGGCTGTGGAGGCCAAAAATCATCTTGGCTAGCAATTAAGTGAAATACTAGTGATATAAATTATCGTTTGACACATTCAGGTTCATACATGTATGATTGCCTTCAAAGATAAAAGGTACCAAGCACGCTTAACGTATTCAAGCCACACTACTATGAATGAGTGACAAATGCACCTGGTTCCTTTTGGATAAATATGAAAGTCAAATAGGACTCATTTTAAACATCTGTGCTCTTTGTTCCAAAACACATTGCAGATCAATTGTGAAAAATAGTTCAATATGGCGCAAGTAAATGAATGAAACAGAGCTCACTTGAAACTTGCCACAAGCTCATTTGAAGCATGGAATGTGCAATAAAAAATGTTCTATTTTACATGGAACCTAGTCTTAAACACAACTGTAAGTCCTGAAAGTCATATGGGGCTATCTTGAAAACTGTGGAATGTTGCGCTCACAAGCAAAAACTTTACAGATGGTTGGACCAATGGCAGACGGATGGATGGACAGACAGACATGAGTGGTACCATAAGCTCTGCGATTTTTGGTCAGCAGAGCTAAAAACTGCAACTCTTCTTTTTCGTTGCTGTTGAAATTAGTAAAAAACATTGAAACAGACAACATTTGACCAGTTTTGGCCAATTTATGAGATAAAGAGCTAAACAGATGATATTTAATGTCTGCACATTTTGAGGAGATTTGGGCACAAAAGGTTTAACCTAGTGGACCCTAAGAGCTATATATATCAACTCTAAATACACTGAGTTGCAAGTTTAGGGTTAAAGAAGATACATGCCAGTGTTACTGCCTATATGCACAACTTACACTTTACATACTCTATTGTCTACAATAGAATACATTAGCTTATACTCCACATTTTCAGTAAATTTACAAGTTGCTACAGCTAATATGTTTGAATTTTGAGTAATTCTGCCTTTATGTCTTAACTTGGCCAGGTATTTACTTAACTCAGGATCTTTCACGGCCTCCAGGTTTACAAAGCAGCCTCTGTCCCCATATATATGCCCAACCAAAGAACTGACCCAAAATCGTTCCCCTAGAACAGTGGTTTTTTAATATGACTTACAGTAACAAGTAAAAGATAGCACTTGTGAGCCAACATGTGGTCTCTCAGGCCAGGAACCACTGTATCTATTGTAAACATACTCAAGTTTTCACTGCTCAAAAATAAACTCCATTTTGCAGAAAGTACCAACTTTACACTTTAATGATTCAGTATGTGCTATTTGGATCACCAGAATATAATAAATTTCTGAGGGAGTGTTAAAAGAAGTAGCCATAGGTGGCAAACATACCATACTTAGGTTTTCCCTTTGATGCTGCCCGTGGGCGGCGAGTATTTGGAGGATCATCCTCATCCTCATCATCATCATCATCTTCCTCATCATCATAATCAGAATCAGATTCTTGTTTGGCAGGTTTTCCAGCTTGTCTACCCTGATTTCTAACTTTGGGCTTTTCTTCCTCTTGATAATCCTCATCTTCATCTTCAGATAAATCTTTTCTTGTTGGTTTCTTGGCTGTGGGAGTCTTTGATTTGACAGGGCTTTTCTCTGTTTCTGCTTCTTCATCTGATACTTCCTCCTTTGCTTTCTTTGAGGGTCTGCCTCGTCCTCTTTTTTTCGGAGTATCTTCAATTTCTTCTTCATCGAAGGAAATATCACCCCTGATGGGTTTTTTAACTGGTGCGGGTTTGGCGTTTGTAGCTATTGAACAACAAAAGGGCCAATTACACGTCAAACTTTGAAAAGATACTCCTTTGTGTGCCATTTATATCAAGAGTTCCAAGATGTTTATGCACTCTGCTGGCAGTCAGTTGGAGCACAACAACTGACCCAAATAACACAAACGTGGCTGAAAGTTTCAAGTCTCAGCCTCATCAGTTTCAATTATATGTCTTATATTAATTATCTTAGCTCACAGAGACAAGCATTCATGTTAGCTGTGATGCATATACGAAATATTAAGGCCTTTCAGCCTCAATCAGAAATAGAGCTTGTAAAACTTTTTTTTATGAAACAATTTTATCATTTTGAAGACTTTCTTCACACAGTCATACTTTTGAATTTATCACACTGGCTCTGCCCGCTTTAGCTAAGGCAGCTTGAGTTACAACTGCAACATTGTACACCTACCTTTGTCTTAGATTTTATTTTTGTATCATCAGCACAAGCCAAACTAGTGCTGATGCTGTTACAGCATGCATTATACCAGAAAGTTACTATGATTGCAAATGCACATGTAATAGATGGCATTCGTGGAAAAATGAGCACGCAAACTTTTCCAATTCTTCTGATGCTAAAAAAAAAAAAAATGCCAAATAGGAATAGGATATTGACTACTAGGAAGTGGTTCTGGGCAAAAAGACACAAATACAAATGATCACACCTTCATGAAAACTAACATCACCATATGCAAAACATTTCAACAAAAACAGACAAACCATCTGAAATCATCCTTTGTTCTCTTCACACAGAGAGTTTTCTCCTAATCCTTGGCTACGTGTGTCTTTAACTTTTACTTTACTTGTTGCTTATTTCATTTATTCCTCATTTGTTTACTTTTGATCCTGTATAACAGTTGTATCAGAGTTAGTATTCTTTTGATAAATTGCTCAGACTTGTTTACTTTTGTGGAGTCTCAGCTGTCTAATATGCATAGGGCAAATCACTGAAGTCTGCTGCTTTATTAAAGAGCTGATATGACAAAAGGTGACAAAGCCAGATTCTTCAATTGGCTGTCTGCCAGCTCCTCTAGTTGACTGCTCATCAGACTTGCAATATTGCATCACCTTATTTTGATAACTGTTAACTGCATAATGTTGCATACAAAATTTTTTACAGGCATCGAAAACCTTACTTCTTTCATTAACAGACCATTTATAGCATTCCTGGCAACCTCAACAAGCTCAAGGCTTCCAAAATCAGAAATGTCTTTGGTGAATCAATCAAACACATCAGAATAGCTGGTCTTCTTACACACATGTAGAATATTAAAGGAACCCTGCTTTGAAAAATCACAATATTTTACTATTTTTCCAACTTTTTACACTTTTCATGACCACAAAATCAGAGTGACTCTGATCAAATCAGAATGGTTGGCAGCTATGCAATAGTACAAAACCGGATACTGTAAGAAAAAAAAAGAAAAACAAGAGGCCCATGAGCTTAATGCTCTGCTGACCACCATCATAACAAAATCATTTTCTGAAATGTATTCAATCCATGAACTTGAAAATTAATGAAGGTTAGCCATATTATGCAATATCAAACTTCCACATGATACACATTTTATGGTACCTTTGGCATCATTCGCCTTATTCTTTATCATTACATTAAATTACATATCCTTTTCTTAAGTGTTTAATGACCTTACAAATAGGTCAAGGTCACAAAACCATTGGATCATGGTGACCAAAAACGTAGGTCACCAAGTAGAGTTTTATATGGAATGTACTAAAGTGCAATTTTGACCTGGAGCCTCAATTCTCTTTGCCACTGATGTCCAAACTACACCCTACCATTAAAAAATCACCTCTTCCATCTTAATGGGTCTGGTGACCTTACAAAATATGTCAAGGTCACTGATCTTACATACTATATTGGCATTGGACATGATCTATATATTCTATAAGTTTGGCTTATCTAATTCAATTATTTTTTGAGATATGGAATTTTGTATCTTTCAAAACATTTCAACTCATAATTTCCCTCAAATTACAGGTGGCACCACTAGTATCACAAACAATTCAGATTTTGACCTCTTCTACAATCCCACTAAATTTCATGAATATCCATCAAAAATTAAGGATGCTGGTCTGGTCACAAGATTTTCACATTTTGAAATGTATGTTACATAATAGTATAGGTGGCACCACCAAGATTGATGTTGACAAAGATTTTCATACACTTTATAACTTCTTAACATTATAGGGGCCTCACTAAAAAAATGTAGGGCACAAGCATTCAGGAGATGACCCCTGTATCGAAACTGGCCATTTGACCTTGACCTTCAATTTAGATTAAAATTTTTTACTATTCAAAATATGAGTCCCAAATTAAGCCTTCCATACTTGGGCTGCTTGTTCAATTGGATAATAGTTTTTCCAGTTATAGAAGAAAAACAATAAAATTGGACAAGTTCCAAAGTCCATAATTACTGGGTCACAGTGACCCAAAAAGTTGCTCAACTAGTAGAGTTTTAAGTACAATGTAATCAAGTGCAAATTGATTTGGAGGCTCAATCCTCTTTGCCATTGATGTCCACGCTACACCCTACCTATACAAAATCACCTTTCAACTTTACAGACCTGGTGACCTCACAAAAATAGGTCAATGTCACTGAAATTACATAACATTCTAGCATTGGACAAGGTCTATATATATCTTATAAATTTGGCAAGTCTAATCCAATTATTTTTCCAGATATGGTATTTTATATCTTAAAAAACATTTTGGTTTCTTATTTCCATCAAATTATAGGTAGCGCCACTAGTATCATTAGCAACTTAGACTTTGACTTCCCCCCCCCCAATCCCAACAAATAAAAGATGCAAGAATGTTCACAAGATTTTCACATTTTAATCCCTATATTGCATAATATTGTAGTTGGTGCCACCAATATTGAAAGGGACCTAGACTTTCATACACCCTATGGGTCCTGAAAGTTATATTGGGTTAACTTGAAACCTGTGGACGGTTTCGCGCTAAGGAGCAAAAGTTTACTGACGTATGGACAAACATGAGCGGTCATATAAGCTATGGGACCTTAGGTCAGCAAAGCTTACAAAGAAGATGATCAAATTATCAGCCAATATTGTTTACCTTTGTGAGGCTTTCCAGGTTTTGTTGTTGTTGTTGTTGCTGCTGCTGTTTTCTTGCCAGCTCCAGCCATCCAGTCTGGAAGTACACGCTTTCTCTTCAGTGGAAGTGCCATTTCTTGGGTGTTATTGACAACCTTTGTCTTGGACAGACTTGCAGACTGTAACAGATTACAAATTTTGCATTTAGGGCCAGGCCAGCCATTTCAAGACAAATGAATGCAGAAAATGAAAATACAATGTATGTGACTTAGTTTAAATACACTATTCAGCAAACCTTAAAAAATATACAATGTATGTCTTACGTTGTTGACAGCAACATGCACAATTTCCAATAAGTGACTTATATAATCTTGCTTGTGCAAAGTCTCACTTTGTCATTTTCTTCCTGCTCCTCTTCCTCTTCATCCTCCTGTTCATTTTCCGGTTCCTGTGGCTTGCTTCCATTCACAGCACTTTTGTCTGTCTTTTTGCTCTCACCATCTGCAGCAAAACCATCAGTGTTGCCAGTCTTGCAACTTAAGATTTACATATTTCTGTACCTATCTACACTGTGTACATATACCATATGAAAAAGCTGTCCCTTTCACTGTACATGTACTTTTAAAACCATACCCCTTTCCTCAATCCATATATTCACAAGCCTCTGTTTACACTTGAACGCCAACCAGAACCAAACTGAGTATCATCTATCCCAGAATTTCCCAGCTTTCGGGGGCTATACAAAGGGAAATATCCTTCCAAGATCCATCCCTGGGTCACTGAGTTCCAGCACAGGGACATCATGAAATTTACACATCTTTTCAAATTTCAGAATGTTTACAGGCCTACTAAAATTAGACCCCCATGCAATTAAAGGTAAATAAATGTTCCCACAGTTCCTATGTCATTTGCAAAAATATTTAACTTGAATGCCATTGGATTATTACTGTGGGTAAAATGTGTAAACAAGAGGCCCATGGGTCTAATGCTCTGCTGACCACCATCACCCAAAAATTATTCCCTGAGATGTATTTCCTCCATGACCTTTAAAAATTTTATCCAGATTATCCATATTATTCAATATCAAAATTCCACGATACAGATTTGTGGTACATTTGGTATTATTCCCCTTCTTCTTTATCAATATATTGAGTTATTTATCCTTTTCTTAAGTGCTTAATGACCTTGAAAATACGTCACGGTCACAGTCATTAGGTCACGGTCACCAAGAAGAGTTTTATATACAACAATACAATGTGCTCAAGTACAATTTTAATCTGGAGGCTCAATTCTCTTTGCCATTGACATTCAAACTACACCATACCGTTAAAAAATCACCTCTTCTACCTTAACAGGTATATGTATGGTGACCTAACAGAAATAAGTCAAGGTCACTGAAATTACATAATATATTAGCATTGGACATGATTATGATGATCCACATATCCTATAAATTTGGCATGTTTAATTCAATCATTTTTCAAGATATGGAATTTTGTACCTTTCAAGACATTTTAACTCATAATATTATTTCCGTCAAATTATAGATGGTGCCACTAGTATCATAAGCAACTGAGATTTTGACCTCTTCTACAATCCCAATACATTTTATGAAAAGCCATAAAAAAATTAAGGATGCTGGAATGGTCACAAGATTTTACCATTTTGACCCATATATTACATAATACTATAGGTGGCACCACCAACATTGACATTGACATATAGATTTCCATACACTTGATAACCCTTAAAGAAGATTTAAACATATTTTTACTTGAAGAAGGCAATTGGGAGAAAGGGCATAGCCCTATACAAATCCCTTTCCCTAAAAGTTATATGGGCATAACTAAAAAACTGTGAGGTACAGAGCATTCACAAGGTGACACCTACATTCCCACTAGCCATTTCACTTTGACCTTCAACTTGGAATTTAAGAAACTGTTGGTTTTCAAATGTGTGTTTCATGTCCAGCTTTCCATACATGTCTTTTTCTTCAAATCGGGTAACAGCTTTTCGAGTTATTGAAGAAAAACAATAAACTTGGACAAGCGCCAAAATCCATAATCAATGGGTCATGGTGACCCAAAAAATAGGTCACCAAGTACAGTTTTATGTACAATGTAGTCAAGTGCAATTTTATTCTGGAGGCTCATTCTCTTTGCCATTAATGTCTGAGCTACAAAATCACCTCTTTAAACTTTACAGGCCTGTTGACCTCACAAAAATACATCAAGGTCACTGATATGTCATAGCATGCTAGCATTGGACAAAGTCTATACTTCCTATAAATTTTGCAAGTCTTACCCAACTCCTCTTTGAGATATGGAATTTTATATCTTTAAACACATTTTGGCTCATAATTTCCATCAAATTATAGGAGTCGCCACTAGTATCATAAACAAGTGACACTTTGACCTCCTCCACATTCCCACTAAATTTCATGAAGATCTTTCAACCATAAGGACGCCAGTGCAATCACAAGATTTTCACATTTTGACCCATATATTACATAATACACCAGGTGGTGCCATAAATGTCAAATGGACCTCGATTTTCATACACTTGATCAGTCCAGAAATTTATATGGGGCCATCTTAAACACTGTGGACTGTATCACACTCACAAGCAAAAAGTCAATGGCTGGAATGACAGAGGGACGGACAGACAGACATAAGTGATGGCATAAGCTCTGCTACCTTTGGTCAGCACAGCTAAAAACCAAATCAGAATATTTCAAAAGGAACTGGGTGATACATGTGCACCCAGTTTGGACTTTGGCAATGAATTGGTGACTTTTTTCATACAGTGGTGTCTTGATTGTTCTTGTGATCAACTTTATATTAATGTTATATTTCTTCAACACTTGAATTTTGATCAATTTTACATCCATTAATAAATACCTCCTATTGCTCACTGGTCTTCATATCTGAAATAAAATTAAATGCTCCTCATTCTCTTTATGGTGCTCAGCCGCAGTGGATGCAACAGAAGTGGCTGCCCCGATCACCCCTAGCCACCGCTGATCACCCCTAGCCACCGCTGATCACTGCTAATTACCTACAACTGCTGCTAAAATGTGCAAAACTTGACGAGTGTTGCCAGTAATATGAAAAATAGTGGCTGAGTTTTGCAATATTCTACTGCTCATTAGAAACTGAAATGTACTGACATAACCAAAGTAGGTTTTTTTTTTGCTTTTTTTTTTCCAAGCAACGTTACCTGATTCAAATACTTTCTGAGCATGGAGCATACAAAAGCAAAAAATTACCTCTTCAAAATTGATCATTTTTCTTCACACAGGTGTAAAAATTTATGATCATATATTTCTTCATTTTGATTATCAAATGGCTATATAAATACAGTATATTTGTGATTGAAGAGGCAGAGCCCATGACAGCCAGTTGTGACTTATAAATCCTTATCTTTGATCCCCTGGTTTATTTAACAGCTAATCAAGTCCTATTTCAGTGCACAGCGATAAGTGTTTCAGGTACTGGTACATCTTCAACAAAGCCACTGAAGGTGGCTGCTATTTTATATTTTTACCAATATTTGTATAAAAAGACAGCCTAAATACAAAATAAGGCATGTACACAAGTATACAGAGGCCAAAATTTGACATTTTTTTATGTCCTTTGTTTTTTCTTCTCTTTCCTTTTTTTTATAAGAAATTAAAACAGTTCACATGGGGTACTTACCTGTCATGGTTGGTACCTGAGAAACTCACTTTTTTCTTTGGGGAAGGGGACAACAGTCAGTGGTTTTTGCATTGCCTAGTAAGTCATGCTGCAGAAGCATAATTTGCAGGCAATGCAAAACCTACCACTATTGTGAGGAATGAGTTACATGCATGTGTGTTTTCATTAATCGTTCCAAGCAAGCGTTTATGGAAAACACATCATGAAGAAGGATCACCATGTTAGAACTTTGAAGCATTCTCCATAGAAACTTACCTTCTTTTTTCACTGCGGATTCCTTCCTGAAAAAGGTCAGATGAAATGCAATTAATATTGTACATAGTGCTGTAATAAAAACATTCATCATTTGATAGAATTAAAGGCACTGTTTGACCCATACATGTATATGTATGCACTGGAGGTTTCAGACTACAGAAATATATATGCATATATACAGCATTCTGACATAAATATTGATTCTTGACCGATGAGAAACTTTCTGGAGTGGCAAATGAAATTGCTTTGGGGACATCTATATATGTGTGTATATATACAGTGGTACCTGCTGAATGTGGCCAACCCTTCTGCCAAGAAAAAGTGGCCACATACAGCTGGTGACCTGTCACCACAGGTAAATTTTACAAAGCAACTGATTCCTATGTCTGAGCCTAGTGACCACAAAAAGCAATGCGGCTGTTCATGGCAGTGGATGCATACAGCAGGTAGCACTGTATATCATGGTTGGAACAACCTTAAGACCCCGTCAACCAGGGTAAAAAATATGATGAATCCTGGTGGCCTTGAAAATAGGTTGAAGTTGCTGAAAGTTAAACTCGGCAAAGCTTCCAATGAGATGCTTCAGAATCTACAGTACCAGTTTCATAAGGGTAGCTCAATTTGTTGAAAAGATGAATGCATTTTGTCCACAAGGATAATGGGGGAGGGAGGGACAGACGCAGACATGACCAATGACAGTAAGGGTTTGGGGGTAAAAAGCAAGCCACACTGCGTACCATGAAAAGATAAATGATTCAAATGAGAAAAAAAATGCCCCTTATTCAATGAATATGTCAGATAGATCAGTGGCATTATAATGAAGTTTCACTGTATGCTCTCATCAGAAGAGACAGGTGGAGATCTGAATCTCCCTATCAACCTCCAACTGGAGATCTTTGATGCAAATGCTACCCCAGTATCTCCACTATGTATATGACTGTGAATTTAGTGGCATGAAAATTTGGATATTATCGAAAAATGACACAACTACAAAATTTTGTAAATATACATCCTGTTGTTTGATGTTTCAACACCTTATTGTATAGTACATAGGGAATTTGTTGGTGGCTGATTTCCTAGATGATGCATAGTTATAATACATGTAGAAATGATTGGACTTTCGTATTAATTGTATACAGGGAAACAAATCTAATTTATCATGTATAATTTACCAATAGTTTAACATATAGCAAAACACTATAATACTGAATAGACATTCATGGATGAGATTCATACATGTACATATTAATTAGTTACAGCATGAGTTAGTTGTGGTGTATTTCTGACTGGAATAGTAAGACTATTCAGATAAGAATTTAGATTTGCAAAGTACTTGGTAAAACAGCTGTTGAAATGCAAATTTATTTAATGCAAATTTATAACTCTGAATAATACATTACCTACAGATAAAGGATATCACTGAAAAATACCAAGGCAAGAAATATGCATTTTGCACATTGTGTAATAAGTAGCAACTTGGCAATGAATTAATTATTTTAATTTAAAACAATTACAAATTTTAAGATGAGAATATATTATCCAATTACTTCTGAAATCAGAAGTTGCACAATACACTTAAATATTAGTCATTTAAGTGCTCAGATGTCACACCTTTGGATAGACTTGGGAAGTTCTTATCTGAATTATTCATACTCGTTTTCTATGCTATGTCTACTCCCACATGCCTATACACACTGAAGCTCTTACCCTGGTCCCATACCTTAGACTGAGGTGAAAGGTGAAAAGAAAAGAACCTTGAACCATAGAGCCAGTCTTGCATCAAATGAATCTGATTTATATACAGATCATGTGAACCATTTCTGCAAGCTGTTTAAAATCTGTATCTTATCATTTCAAATATTTGTAACACTGCCCTATGATTCAAATTAACACTAACTTGGCACTGGGCTGTTCGTAGACCACTTCATAGTGGAGTTGGTCTGGCAATAAGCCAATTACATCACCATGCTCCAGGACCTTGCATTCATCCTTAGGCAGGGCAGTCTGGTCTTGACCTTTAACTGGTATGTAGAAACATGGATTGGTGTGGATCTACAAAACACAGGGATCAATAATTATTGTTCAGAAAGCACAAATGCTGCAACTTAATTTCTGGTTAATAAACATTTATAATTTTATCAATTGACTGCAAAAAATGATGTAATAAAACTTACAAATTCTAATTCATGTAAATTTAAAATTGAAGCCACCTTTGTGCACAAGTATCTGGTTGTCATGACAAACCAACCCAATAAATAAATTGCACACTCATTTTTTTGGAAGGATTTAAATTCTTTATTCTGTGTGACTGTTTTATTGATTTTAGTATCTATGACTTCACTTCCACCCCCCCCCCCCCACCTCAGTGTTCTTACCTGTTGATGCAAAAATATAATGTAGGATGACACAGCAAGACTGCCAATCATATATAAGGCTGGGGTAAAAAACAGGGTCAACAACTACACAGGTTTTCTAATGTACTTCAAAGATCTTTTTATCTCAAGCGAGACTGTTATGAACTACATGTATCCATCCCACACAGTGACGGAGACATGTCCTGTGCCATGGATGCAGTACATGCGTGATAGACTGCATAGCTTCATTAACAAGGTTACTACAATACTAGTCTTTTTGACCTTTCTTGGAATTTGTGTTCCAAATATTGAAAATAAAGTGGGGTTTGGTCAACCAGTGCATGCAAATGGTTCGTTTTACCTGGTAAACTTTGTGTTTTCGCACCTGAATGTCCTACCACAGGGGCTTGCAAAAAAACGTAAACTGTCTCTGCACAAGTAAAACTTTGTTGTGGTTTCCAATTTATATTGTGTGCAACTCCAATTCGCGTATTGTGTGCAACTTGCACAGATATAGCAGAGCATTGTGACAGTGATTCCGGAGAGTCTGAATTGAGTTTGTCCATGTACATGGTCTGATCAGGATGAAGAAGAATAAGTAAGAAAAGCTGTAGCAGCAGAGGAAAAGATCATTCAGCCTTACAGACATGAACGGGATGCCAAGAACCCTGCCGTCAGTTCTAGTTCTGCAGGGAGTGCAGCTGCGGGACAGCCAGACAATCTCATAGCTGTCAACTCTCTTGTTTTCATCAGGAGTCTCCTGTTCTTGAGACTCAACAAATAGGACTTTGCATCAGGATGGGCCAGGTCTTGTAGTGTTTCAAATTCTAGCATTCACGGAAACAGATATGGCCTACGCCTATGGTATTTAAAAGTCTGTGCGAACAGTTTATTTTCCCATCCTGTCAGTATGGTCTAGGGATGATTAAAATATAAGTTTGCATTTGTGAATGGTTTTCAATATAAAAACTTCTACCCGGCAGTAGCCTAATGACCCTTGGAGTGCAATGATTTAGGTTTCTGTATACATCGGTCATCAGCATGTGCTTATGATCCTTTATTTCAGATAGTATCAATTATGTAACACTGGTAAATATTTCCTCCGACTGACTTGTTTTCTGGGTCCATGTTAATGACGAAGGTACAATGACATAAAATTATTTACACCCGATTATTGGGAGCTGGCCATGGGCTGTCACAAGCAGTGGTACATGACTGAAAGAGATCAAAGGCTAGCTGCCCACTGGTCTTGGCAGCTGCACAAATGAGGTATGAAAGTGGTGGCTATCCAAACAAGTGTTATCTGGTTATGGGATTAAACACCTCGCAATATACAGTAGTAATTACCCCTTAGGCCTATTACATATCATCATGTTTACCGCAAAGGATTATGGGAGAAGCGGGAGACCCAAATGCGAGATGTGTAATGCAAAGCACAAACATATCAAGTAGGCAATCCAAATAGCTGAAGTTTCGATAATTTTAGACAAACTGTGTGCCAGTAGCAAAATTACCATCTGACAAATTACTGGTATCCAATATTTTACTTAAAAGGTGCTGGAAAATATTATAAACATAAGAGTTCAATACAGTAACATGGGGAGACAAAAGCTTTGCTAAAAGATGTAGAGATACAGATTGTTTCAATGTTTATTTTAATTCAAAATGGTGTTGCTGTGATTTGTCTGTCAACAGCCTACTGTTTTTATTTCATTTTTGTCACATCATTTTATCCATTCATTCATAAGATGCAACGAGAATTCTTTTCTTGATAACATGATAATCTTAAGACATATTTTAAGTGCTAAATAGTGATAAGATCATGTTGACAAAACCATATATCACAATCCCGGAGGGGAAATGGCCACCATATTGGATTTTTATGACTGCACGGTGTTTACATTTTATAAGCACTGGTAAGTACCTAAATTAATTGTTTTTTGCAAAATTTTTGTAAATGTGAAGACCACAATGGTAAAACTTATGTATAGTGGCTGGAATATGGCCTTGCAAAAAGCTCACAAACAGGCAGGACCTATGTGGAAGGGGGGTGGGGGGTCAGTACGCTGGTACAGGTAATTATTTTTCGAAAGTACGCAGTACAGAAAATTAGAATCTTTCAAAATTTTGGATAGTACGAAGTACGTAAAATAAGAGGACTTCCAGTACGCTAGTACAGTAAATAAAAAGCCCCAGTACGGGAAACTCCTTATCCGCCCTCTATGTGGTCCCGGATCAAATTCGCTGTGAGAGCTCAAACCTAGTTTACCTTCTCATGTGCAATGTTTGCAGCAAACAGTATGTTGGCCAAACATTATGCCAAATTAGAGGAAGACTAAGAGATCATTTTCGTTACATATAGAACAAAATGCACTCACAACCCCTGGGGAGACATTTTGCAGTTCCAGACCACAATGGACTTGATTTACAAGTGCAGGTATTGGAATATATCCAAACACCTCCCCTCCTTGTGGGCACTAAACTTCTGCGCTTGGAAAGGGAGAAACTTTGGATACATCAACAATACTGCTTTCCATTGAGCCTTTTGGCCTCACTTTCATGAGGAGATGAGCTCACTCACTCTGTCTTGTGTCAAAATTTCGTATCGAGCTTATTCCAACATGGACCTTAGTACTTTTATTATCACATTAGTGGTAATAAACATTACAGGGAATTAAAGTTTTTTATCACAGCAGAACAAATGATTTTTCTACTAGCCCTTGTGATAGGGCATCAGGCGCAAAGTTATGCAGCTAGCCTGGTAAACAGCTCCATGCTTTTACCCTGGTTGACCCAAAACCAGTAAGTTCATTTTCCTACATGTAATTAGGAACATGAACAGTTCAAACTTTGGTGTGAAATTCTGAGTAACATGGTAACGAAACTGAAACTAGGTCTCCAGTCTAGGATGCACATGTGCATGTGCATAGACGTGTACAAAGTAGCAATGTAATTGTTACCCCTCAGTAATAACATAATCATAAGACATTTTAAAAGCTGAATAGTGATTAAAAATTGTGTTGATGAAACC
Organism: Hermodice carunculata; assembly: GCA_964020975.1. NCBI lineage: Eukaryota > Metazoa > Annelida > Polychaeta > Eunicida > Amphinomidae > Hermodice > Hermodice carunculata. Next base: position 64,535,518 of record OZ026615.1, on the reverse strand, counting down.
ATACATGCATATCACAATCCCCGTCGGGAAATGGCCGCCATATTGGATTTTTACAATTGCATGGTGTTTACATTTTATAAGCACTGATAAGTACTAAAACAAATTGTTTTTTGCAAAATTTTTATAAACTTAAAAGACCATAATGATAAAACTTCTGAATAGTGCCTGGAATCAGCCTCTTGTTCTGCCAAATTGCGTGTCTCTATTTGTAATCTAGACAGGGTTCTTTGTGCTCCTTTTGGCGTAGGTTTGTGGGGTGTTGATCTAGTTGGTGTGGGTGGCTTTCGAGGCCTGGGTTTTGTACACCTTGGGTTTTGCCTTGAAAATTGTGTACAAAGTTATTATACAGTTCTATCACACTTTCCCATTCATTTGACAATGGGAATATGGTTGGTGTTTTGTTCATGTAAGTTTTCTGGGCCCCCTTTGAAGTGCAACAAACACACAGACATCCATTTGGAGTCAAGCCATTTGCTACATGTACCATTTCTAATCAATTTTTCCCATTTTTTTCCTTTCATTTTTGTTGGTCGCCAATCTGTAGAAACTAAGTCCTGGTGTCATTTTTGTTGAGCTCTTCCATTTCTGGGCTATTGCTGCAAAATTTCTTTTAGCCAAAATTTTATCCTCTTTAGCTAAACTTTACTCCTATTAATCTGACATGTATAGTTATTCCCCCCCCCCCCCACCTTTTCCAGGAAAAAAAAACCCCTGTGTATCCAAGTTCACCTGCATGAAGGCCTGCAAGAAATTGATAGAGTTTGTTCAGTAATTATCATTGTCGTTGTTGTTATTATTATTACTGTTATTATTATTATTATTATTATTATTATTATTATTATTATTATTATTATTATTATCATTAAAGATAAGATAATACTTTTAAAAAAATCCCTCAAAAAAATTACATCACACAAATTTTTGGCAAGTTTTCATTTGATAAAACTTGGACACAAGGTCAGTGTCCAAGATATCTGCCACAACTCAGTATCATTTTATGCGTAATGGTGCCTTTTACCTTTTTAAGGTTTTACACTGAAATGTGAGGTTACTGTATACTTTTTTTGCCATGATAATAATATTTTATTTCCATCAATTGCTAAATACAATTAATGACTGATTTTCAAATGGCTGCTTGTACATGTATAAAGTGGTTTAATTTAGAGGAAAACACTGAAACTCAATTTTTGATTTGAAGGTAATCTTAGTTTTCTCCATTTGGAAAAAAATATAATTAACTGAGAAGGAATTTCAGTTTTGAAAATATGTACAAACATACATTTAACTCAGATTGAAAGTAAATGGACCCAGACTGTGGAAGAAAAAAAATTCAATGCAATATTTATACTGGTAGAATGATAGCTTGGACAAATATACATAATTATGTAATGTGATGTGCATATAGCATTTAAAATCTCAGCTGCATAAAATTAAGTGTTCCTTTCAACCAGCATGAATAAAACTAGATTTTTATTATCAAAGTTCTAATTTAAGAAAAATGCTTCTGAACAAAGTATGTGTAGGCCTATATCAGACTACCAGAAACTGACACGCTTCTGCATGCATTGCCCTTTTTTGGTCATCAGATAGAAGTACATTCAACATGGCCGCCAAGCAGATGTCAATTTTTGGCTCCTATAATTCACTTAATTTTGCTCCTCTAGGGCATATGTTTCATAAAAACCCTGTCCTTGGACCTTAATGGATAAATACAGAACTGTGACAAAAAACTAGCTATCATGAGGACCAAAATTGGAAGTTTGAAGTTACAATATGCTCTCCGCTAAACAATATGCATTTTTGGTCAGGTAGATTTGCCCTTTGTAACATTGGTAGGAACACAATTTATGTGTTAAAAACAGGTTTCCTGCTGCTGAAGTCCATTTGAAGTTGTATAAAGTTTTCCTTTCACTATTTTGATCATGAAAGTTCCTTTTTCCGCAGGGAGATTTCAGAGGAAAATCTATTGTGCATAATTTTTATCTCCAACAAATTGGCGAACTTGCTTGATCTTTTTTTCCCGCCAGATCAACCATTTTTTTGGCCATTGGCAAATGGCTAGTGTGAGCCCAACATTTATACACACAGCAACTGACTTCAGGCATTCTGATTGTATACTAATAACCAGGTTGAGGGTTGTCTGAGGCGCTGAGTGTTGGCTGCACACATGTATTTGTTTGCTCCACTAGCTGAGCCAGACGAGTCCCCACGAGGTACCCATAAGCATTTGAGATAAACACGCTCCTATGACATGTGGTGACATGTCTATTGGACATCCACATTGCAGTGGCCAGCTAACTCAACCCAGGCACCTGTCATAGACTATTCAACCCTAGACATGGGTATGGAACAAGATTGGTCTTTGTCCATGTTTGCCACCCATTTTTTTCCTATCAATTGAATCAAAATGGTTAAACACAGTAAGTTTTTGTTACAATGTAATACTTTGTAACCACATCCCCGACCGGTGTTGTTACTGTGACAGTCAATTGATAATTATGTGATACTTTGTAACAGCGGCAGAACTATTAGACCTATACTTGATGTAATGCAAGCTTTGAAATCAGAATCATCCTGATGATTAATATGTAAATACTGTAAAAAATGAAATGATGAATGGTTTTATCAGTAATGCCTTATTTGGCTAGTCCCATGAATTCTTTCATTGTCCACTGATGGGACCACATTTGGCAACAGCACTAGTCTTTTTGCCAACCCTATCCTAAACATCTTCATATTTGATGTATCAAAGTCACTTTCCACAAAGTGTTTGCTACATAGGCGAGATCAGTTACCAGGGCCTTGCCACTTGTCCCTGTAAATCTTGATTGCATGGGTCCCTGCTCTCTGGAATTTTAGGTCTTTGGGGGAATGTAAACAAGCTGTAGAACTTGTATTGCTACAACAAACAGCAACACACCGACCTATCCTGGGTGGGAACAGGGACAAAAATGAATATTTCCGCATGCATTTTTAATCCTGTTAATGAAATGTGAATAAAATATATTTAAGGACAGGTAAGACACCAAAAATAAATCCCACTTTAGTCAATCCTGGCTCAAAATGTATTTGCGTTAGGACAATATATCATATATGTGTGTACTCGTCATACTCCAAAGAATTTATATGTCCCGTATTTGGGTGTCTGTGACGTTAATTATTGAATAAACAATTGAAAGTTGACCGCAAAGCATCCACCCCATAAATGTCGATATAAGCCAATAATTATTTGTGATAAAATCATAATTACACTTGGATTTTAATCCTGACATATTGGCAACAAAAAACGATCCTGCGATTTTTTATGTTTGGTTTCGTTTTTCTGTTATCCATCCTCAAAGTTTGACGTCTCTATTTTCCCTTTGATTTTCAGGATGTTCATTTTCTTCATTTCATAGAAAAAGAACGAAGCAAAATTTAGAAAATTATGGAGGCGGTCCTTCCGGCCCCATGACCTCAAGCCTGGCAACGAAAGTTGTGTTGCCTTGCTTCGGTGGGGCGGCCTGCGGCTGCTCGTGGTCAGTGCACGGATGGCGGGTTTGGTCATCCGCCGGCGCCCTACCTCTTCATCCCGTTTTTAGGGATAGTGTTTTATTGTATTTACTTGTCTCCTATCTGTATACTTTATGTAGTTCGCTTGTTAGACTTGTCTTTACACTTTACTTACATGTAGTTAGTTTGTCATTATTTTGTAGTTGTTTTCTCAATGAGTTTCATTTCTCTTTCCAACCTGAGCTTTGAAACGCTATTTTGTGTGTTTTCTCTGCTGTTCACGTTTATGCTTATTTTGATGTGTTTATTTGTACTTTTATTTCCTCATCCTTGGGTACCGATAAAGTATTATTATGTACGTGGGTATTGTTGATCAGGGTGTCAGTTTTTTCCCCACCTGTCTTTGGTGTGAAGGACCACTGAGGTAATCCATCGTGGCACGGCCTTTGAAGTTTGAAGGGACATCGTCTGACAATTCCCGCTCCTCGTGAACATTTAAAGTCTCCCATCATTAGAACGCAAAACAAGCAAGATACATATAAAGTAAGCCACTAAGGCTATGATATGTTAGCATGTTTGCATCTTTTCCCTGACCACAAACACTTTCGGCATGCTGCCTTATTTCGCATTGCCGCCCTGATACCACTCTCTTTTTGCCATGGGCCGTTGCTACCTGCAGCCACGTGACAGGTTGTTAAGTATGATTGACGGGTGGCATTGTTCCGTTACGCGGCTGAAAATCAAAAGAATGACACATGGATGTTCGGATATCCACATGCCTGTGTGGCTTTTGGCGTTTTTCTCATATTTCTACTTTAGTTAGAAGCTCGAAATTTTGACAACTAATAGAAAGCACATTCATCTTGTACAAACCGTTAAAATTTCAAAATCGGCCATGCAAAGGCTTTTGGTGTCTTAAATGTCCTTAAACCAAGTGATACTTGGCAGCCATAGCTCACTAGCATGGTCGGAGACTTCCCTGTCACCCAGTGTTGCATTTGTGAGGTCACAAACCTTTTGTGGTTTGAAGGTGTCGAAAAAGAACGGAAAGCGACGATTGAAGGCGCAGTAAGTTTTTTTTTTATATAAAAATGTGAATTAAAGTATTATTTTCACATCTAAAATTTTAATAGTGCACCGTATGGTTAGAACAACTCATGAGTGACCAATGTATCCATCTGAAACATGCTCCTGCAAGAAGACCTTTAACGCTAACCTTTTTGGACATGCAAAACAAATCCTACATATACACCAAAAGGTCATGGCAAGTTGGAAAAATCTTTTTGTAGTTTGATATACACGTATATTACTACTTCTTTACCCTTGATCTTCTCTAAATAGGCGATGGTCTTATATGGTACAAACATAATAGCACGCAAATTGCTATGCAACATAAGCTAACAAGAGTCATGTGGATCTAATGCTCTGACGACATATAATTTGATAACCATAACCAAAAAAAAAATAATTTCCAGAAATGCATTCCCTCCATGACCTTGAGAACGTAGTCAAGGTCATCAATATATATCTTTTTTCAGACAAAAAAGTACATGGCAAGTATACAAATCATGCGGAGTTCAAGTCACGTAACATAAAAAAATTCCAAATTATTCAGTACAATGAGTTACAAGAATGTCTTGCAACTTTTGAAAAGACAAAAAAGGCAAGTCTCTGCAGTGTCAATAATGTCCATAATAATCCCTGCAGTCACGATATCACTGAATTGATGTGAGTGGTGTGAACAAAGTTGCTGAGGTCAAATGAAGTCTGGTCTTTCCTATCCCACTTAGGGGTGCCACACCTGGTACACATATAATTTTAATGCCAAACTACAAACAAATATGATGTTCATCTGCAACAGGAATTAAAAAAAAAAATCAGTTTCAAATGTGCATCCTGCATACAGCTCTCCATACATAGTATGTTTGTTCAAATTGGGTAGTAACATTTTTGAGTTACTGAAGAAAAACAAACTTGGACCAGCACCAAACTACATGTATATAATACATGTAACTGAATCATGGTGACCAAAACAGTAGGTCACCAAGTACATGTAGTTTTATGTACATGTACAATGTACTCATGTGCAGTTTTGATCTGGAGGCTTAATTCTTTTGCCATTGTTGTCCAAGCTACACCCTGCCATTGCAAGATCACCTTTTTCAACTTTACACATCTGCCGACATAACAAAAATTGACCAGGGTCACTGATATTACATCATACATTGGACTGCACATACTCTATACATGTATATCCCATAAATTTGTCATGCCTAATTCAATTAGGTTTTGAGATATGGAATTTTATATCTTTCAACACATTTTGGCTCATAATTTCCATCAAAGTATTGGTGGCATTACTTGTATCATATGCAACTGGGATTTCAAACTCCTCCACAATCCCAATACATTTCTTGAAGATCTGTCAAATATAAGGTTGCTTAGAGTGGTCACAAGATTTTTATATTTTGACCTGTATATTACATTATGCTGTAAGTGGTGCCATCGATATTGAACTTGACTAAGATTGTCATACACTTGATAAGTCCCAAAAGTTAAAAAAACTGAGGACTGTATGGTGTCCAGAAGCAAAACGATTACAGGCAGGCAGTGAAACATGTGCAATTGCATAAGCTCTGTGACCTATGGTCAGCAGAGCTACAAAGGTGAGCTTTGATGACACTAGATTTACCATCACACCAACAAAAGTGACCTTTCATTAGAGAGAATGTGTTTTCATACTACTTACTGGTGTCAAGACAAGTTTTCCATCCTTGATTTCTATTACAGCATGGTTACGGGACACCCGCTTGTCTACCACCTGCAAACAACAATTGTAATCAATCAACAGCTCCCAAGGGGTGTGAGGCTTTACTTCATTTATTTTTTTATTTACTTCAAATTGCACATGCTTATGCTCTCTTTGTACTTAAAAAATTCAGCAATGTGTATATTCACACAACATGCACAAGATGGAAATGAATGTGAGATTGTCTACTTTCTGTTTCACTGCCACTTTCAATGTAAATTTATCATCATAGTGGTCTGAAGTGGAGATAATTTGGCTAGACAGGGAACTATTCTTCACATAAACTAGTCAGCATCTTGTGCCCCCCCCCCACCCCACCCCCGTGTTCCTGTGTCCAAGTGAAAGTCAGGATTTTCTTTCAAAACATTTGCATCACTTTAAATGGGTACATGCAAAATTTTAAGGACGGCTCCCAGCATAAAATTCAAGATGACAGACAGAAAAATAAGTTCATGAATGTTAAAAAGTCTTAATAAACATTTGAAAAAATAACAGCAACATATAAAATACAAAATCCTATTCTGACTCCTGGCTAAGGATATGTTAGCCGCTATGGTTATGATGGTTCCCTGCATAAAATTTAAGACCACAGACAGAAGATTAAGTTCATGAATGTTAAAAAAAAAAAAAATCCCAATAAACATTTGAAGAAAATAACAGCTACATATGAAATGCAAAATCCTACTTTGACTCCTTGCTGAGAGTATGTTAGCCGTTATGTTTATTCCACACACCAGAAGCATGTAAAATGAAAAACATCAAAAACGAGTCTGAGCTCCTACACTGGTCACCCACTATCTGTGATTCTGCAGCAATATGCTAAAAACGATGCCCCCACTGCCATAAAGCAGTATTCTGGTGGGCACTTCATATGGAAATATAGGTACATGGCATTAACTGAGTTACCTAGGACATGTATATAAAACACCACAGATGCAGTCACATTCATCCTATTCTTGCATGCATCAAACATAGGGTCAGCAGCTCAGTATGCACACATCACTTTTAAAGTGAGTACTGACATCAATCTAAAATTTGTATTGCCAACAGAATTGGTACTTTGCCTGGGTATCATCTACTATCACCATATACCTAGACATCAACATGCTACCTACACATTTTTGAAACAGTGGCAAGCCTCATCATTCTAATATAAAACACTGAAGCATACATATAGGATATCATTAGGTCACAGTACACAGGTTTTGATTAGTCAGTTGGCTGCAAGGGATAGGAAAACAAATTTTCTTATGCAAGTTAGAAAAAAAAAACAACACCCACCCCCATGCAATAAAAATTAATTTTGCTCTTTGGATTCAATGAATGAGGTTAGGTAGCTATTTGAACAGCATCCTTTCCCCCTTGAATTAATACTCAGTCAACAGCTTTCCTTGGCATGGGCAGGGCACTAAGTGTCCAACCCATGCCAAGGAAAGCTGTTGACCTGGGGCATGTGATCTTGATAAGTCTCATGTACATTTCTCGGTCAAATTGTTTTTCATAACTGTTGAAATTAGTTAAAAATACTGAAGCAGATGACATTTGACCACCAACCGGTTTTGGCCGGTTTAAGGGGGAAAGGGTTAAGGATGTGACTGTTGTGTGCAGTATGGGAAGCTGGGCCAAATGAGAATATTCCCTTAATGTCCTGCACCACCATGGAATTCCAATATATTTTGTAAATCAAAAAGATTACTTGTTGTTTTCTGCAACATATTTCATGTTTCCACTCAAACATTGAAGTAACAGAGTCCAAGCTCAATTTTGTGTGATTTAAATGGGCATCAACTGCCATTTTGGTAACTTGTCATTACCAATGGGTCAGAGATGGGTTATGAACTGGATCAATGGCAGGTAGCACTGTCCTGGCAGGCCTGGGGCTGTTGACCAGGACCGTATATTGAAATTCCAACATGGTCCAACACCAGATCTGATTTTTTCTTATTTCTCCATGTGTGATTAAAATCAGAAGTTTATCAAATTTATATGGTACTATCCAGGACTGAATAGGAATTCCAATATGGTCCAGGACCATATAAGAATTCCAATATGGAAGCAGAATGATGGCGGTGGTTGCATCACACGATCCCAATTTGGGTGCGCTGTTTCGGAATTCACATAATGCGCTGCACCATTTCTGAAATGGCACAGATTCCAATACGGCGCTGAACATGACCACAAAACCAACTCTGGCTTCTGCAATCCATGTGTTTGCAGCACTGGGCCTGGCATTGTAGTCAGCACAGAGAGGAGTGGATGCATAACCAGGTGCAGCACTGTTGTCAGTGCAGCAAGCAATGCATACAGAGCTGGGCCTGGTCTCAGGTGGCAGTCTGGTTTTAAAGAGGCAAAAGGTTTATGGGTATATGAGGAGATGGTGCCTTTTTCATGTTTTTTTGGAAACAATTTGTAACCTTTAGAATGGAAATTACAGGAAGTGGTGGATTCATTTGGGAATTCTACATGAACTTGATTTGCACATCAGTCTGACCCATATTCAGACCACAAATAACTTACAAATGTTACAAAATGTTTTCGCACAAATTTCCAACTTGGAACAGCAACAACTGAGTTTATCTCCTTATTATAATATGAAAAAAAATTGAAGCCTCCTAAGAAAACAAAGCCCTTATCTACACCAGTTAATATGCTCCTGTGCTCTGGCTCTGGTCAGTGTTTGTGCCAAATTGTGGGACGTTAATTTTATCTGCTTGTTTGAGCGTTCACTCTGGACTTGGTTGAGTCGCTCGTCTCGAGATATTTTGTGTGGATGAGTTTTTTTGCAGCCATAAAGCGTCGTATTTTGTGAACATTCAAATATTTAATCGGACCGTATTTTAAGACTGAAAAATAAAAGAAAAAGATAAACAAGTAAAATGAAGAACGCCGCAAACCCGTGAACTGTAACCGTTAGTGATCGTGGCTAAATTGCCAGTCCATGGCATGCAGGATGCTACATGTAGTATGCACACGTGACGCGTGCGTCTGTTTTGTTTACCTCCAGGAAAGGACCACGTCCGATGGTTGTTTTCCCCTTTGGAATACTAAATGTTTGCCCTCCCTCCAAGGCTTTCAGATGAATCTGCGCCATGATGACGGGATTTATTGGAAATTAATCCTAATAACTGATGGCCTGCTCCTGAATGTACACCGCACGGGGAAAACCACAAGATATAATCTCAGTGCTCAGTCAGCAGCGGATGCACCTCGCCGGTTGTGATCTAGTATTCGTACAAAATGCTGTGAAAAGAAAGGAGAATACGATTGATAGAATATTGGAATTTGACGTCTCTAGAACTAATCTATTGCATTTCTATGCTTGAAATGATAAAGTCATACGCGTATATTACCACGCAGTTAATTAATTCGTGCCCTCTGATGAAGCCAAGCTATCCACTCCATGTTGTCGTTGATCAATGATGGCCAGCCAAAAATTCACGGAAATTAAACTGTTGGCCAAGCGGAACAAGCTAATACTCAAGCGACCTCTGTTGTTTATCAACGGAACAAATTATTCAAAGAAATCTTGACAGCGCGAATGATAATGATGATGATGATCATCATCCCCTCTTTCTCCTCCATTTTCCACTTCGAAACAACAATTTTAAGTTGACTTCAGACGCAATTTACAATTTTTCTGATTCTCGGGGTAATACCAAGGGGTCTGTGCATTTAAAAGAATTATAGAATTCAATGGCTATGGTGAAATTTGGTCTACCGAGGAACAACATATTTGCCAAAAAAAAAAAAAAAAAAAAAAAAAAAAAGAAAAAGAAAAAGAAAGAAAAAAAAAGAAGAAAAAATGAAAAAAAAAAAAAAAAGAAAGAAATCGATTGCAAGACCGGTACTGCTCGGTACTCTATTCCACTTTAGCACCTGATGATATTTTGGGGGCAACCTGGCCAAAAATACGCACATACATGTTTGGGAAACAATAGGAAATAACTTTTCAAGTGTTCTGTCCTTCATGTCAAAACAAGCAGACCAAAATGCTGCCTCAGCAGTAGCCAACTCCAACCTCTTGTTGTGTGAGAAATCCGGAAACAATTAGACACTCCCTATTCCATTGTATACAAAACGCAGAGGAAAGAGGGTAGTTACATGGATGGGGAAAAATGGATTCAGCTATCAATCAAAGTAAAATACCAATCAGCCAACGATTAATTAACATGCAAACACTACTTGGTTACAAAGGCAACATCTCCACAAAACGAAGAATAACTATCCAAAGTGCAGTTTCACAATTCATGATTAAAACTGATATAAAGATATGGCAATAGTAACTAGTACTACCTCAAAACACCAGGAACTGATGACAAGAAATACTTGATCATACTTTTCACCACCAGAAACAAGATCAACACACACAGAAGTGGCAGGGCAACGCATGTGGCCCACTCTAAAGCAGATCAAAATCCAATGGTACAGCAACAAGATGAATTGCAAACAAAGTGGCTGGGCAACACATGTGGCCCACACTTAATCAAGCAGTTCACAAAGTGCTTTAACAAACATGCAGCAAGCTTCATCATCATTTATCAGTCTGTTTAATCAAATAAAATGGTGTATGGGCAGGACAAGCAGCCCACCCTTAATAAGCAGATCATCAGGTGCCACTAAAGATGAAGCAGAAATCTTAAGTTCCAACACCAACATTCTTGCCAAGACTGCAGAGATATCCAGTCCAAAATAACTTTATATATATATATATATATATATATATATATATATATATATATATATATATATATATATATTATATTATATTATACCCACATAACAAAGCCAAAACTGATTGTTATCTAGATGTTCTTCGTATACATGTATATAATTTATTTTTCTACTTATTATGGTTTAAAATTTTATATCGTAGATTTACAAGGAAATGCATATTTTTGTACATAATATTGGTTTTGAGAGGATAAAGCCAGGTAAATATAGCCTTCTTAGCTTATTGTGACATTGAGAATAAGACTGATACTCTTTTTTCACTTTAATCCATCCATCACACCGCCACAGGGAGAGTTAGTCTCGTCACACATGAGAAGGATCATAGGCACTTTGAGTACCATATAGAACTTTACTGAGTGTTTATTAGGGGCGTGGAAAAGGCCCATTTCATGAACAACAACAACAACAATGGGAAATTCAAAAGAGAGTACACAATAGAAATTTATTTGAAAGTTGTACTAGTGTTTAAATCCCCGCCCCGGCACTGTCGAAATTAGTACGTCTAAGTAACCATTGTCTAAAAATGTAAACTCTGAAAGTAGCAGATTCACGAATGATCCAACAGAAAAGAAAAATTGTTCTAATTGCGACAAAAACCTCATTGAAAACATTTTCTGCTAACGTGCCCAGTGTATAATGTTCCAAGAACAAAATTGTTAGCCGTTTTAAAGCGTTCAAATGTGTCTCTTAAAAACTTGTCTTTGACCCTGAGGTCGATGTGACGGAGCACGTGTGCACAGTTGTACATAGTTTATTTCATACACAGATAATCAATCTCTTTGTCGCTCCCTTGTATATTTTACCATTTATTGTTCATATGATGTATATACTATTTATTTACGATTGTTTGCTTTGAGCCCGCAAGAGCATAAGATCCGAAGAAGTATAGTTCAACTAATTAATTGATCAGTCAGTGTCTAACTTTTACCTACGAGGTCATTCGGTCATTCACAATTCTTATCATTGTCACATGGCAGGGACATATGCTCAGAGTACATACTGGGCTCAAAACCCATGTACTTCTTCCCGTTAACACAAAAGTTAAATTCATCAATATCAACATCTGTATCTGTATTATTACTTAAAAAGTACACATGTAGGAGGGGCCATCCCAGCTAGCACTAATGGTTGGCCCAACTTTGGCATAGATGGCCCAGCATTGGGCCAATGTTGGGTCAACTCCCATTGTTAACTGGGATAGATTATATTTTATATATATATATATATATATATATATACGCAGTGTGTCTTTGTAATATGATGACAAGTTTGGCTATGTATAGCATTTTCCGACAAAATGTCTGTATTCACTTACATGTCTACAAGAAATGGAATACAAGGTAGGACAAGCATAAATACGACAAATACCCGTATGCACCCCGTTATTCAAAGACGAAGCTTTGCAGCTTCTGAGAATGCTGATGGGGAGGGAGCATAACTTCCAACATTTCTAAAATGCATACAGCAGCATCTGAGGCGTGAAAAGACAAAAAAACAGCTGCTGATCATAAGGACCAGAAGATGCACATATTTTGCGTAGATTACACATGCAACATGTAGCTTTATCACAAGTGTGAGTACTAAGCAGCTCCCATATGTTTAGAAATGAATAATATATGTAATGTAGTGCTGACAATACATTCAAGAGTAATTCACGCATCTTCAGCTTAAAAATAATGGAGGCTT